>JADRCD010215944.1:0-19864 GCA_019843815.1 Montemys delectorum | reverse complement strand
CATCTCTCCAGCCCCCCTTTTGGTATTTTTAAAGCAGCAGCAACAATGAACAAAAACAGCACATGGGGCAGGACAGGCAGCACAGTGGGGAAGAACATACAGGTCTTAGCACCCACATCAGGTGGCCCATGGCCACTCTTAACCTGGGATCCGGGCACAGGCATGGACACAGACAGAAAGAAGCATATGCACAAAAATAAGATCATTCATTTTATAAAACCTTAGCACATGCTACTGGAGTGAAGCCTGAGATTCCTGCCCACCTGTGCTGCTCATCTGCTTAGTGTCCAAATGAAAGCAGACACACAACCAACCAACCAACCAACCAGTTAAGGGCTGGAGACATGGCTTGCTGCTTAAGAGTACTTGGGTGTTTTATGGAGGGCCCAGGTTCCATTCCTAGCACCTACTGCTAACTCCAGTTCCAGAGGATTCAGGGTCTTTTGACCTGTGCAGGAGTCAACCATGCGTGTGGTATATAGACATGCAGGCAGGCAAAACACACAGAAAATGAATAAATCTAATTAAAAATTTAAAATCTTTAGCTTATTCAACTATTAATAGGAAGACAATTGGGGTTGAAATTTCTTATTATTTTGAAGCTCCTCTGGCTTCGCATTCTTGTTGCTTCAGGTTCATTTGAATCTGTATTGTCGAACATAAGTTCTCTAAGATAATCAGCTTTTCCTATTTAGTGAGGTCTAGGTTTCCCAAGTCCAGGTAGACAGTTATGGAGATGTCAGTAGTAAGTTAGGAAGCATGTACGCAGTCAGTGTGCCCCAGACACAGGCCGAGCAGTGCTGTCTGCTAGTTCTAACATTCAGAACCATAGTCATCCTGCACACTAAGTGTAAACTTGTCCTGATGGAACTTAGTTATGGCAGTGTTAGGCAATTGAGGAGCTTAGGTCATTCAAGGGTACTCCTCAGAATTAAGCCGTTGCTGAACAAACGTTGCCTAATGTCTACCTGAGGCCATTTTCTCTTCACAGACCTGCATTCAGAACTTCTTAAAGACATAAAGATGTTGATCCGTGTCTACTCTTTCCTTTCGGAAGAAATAATTGTTACCCAAAGGAAGGCAATCCTAAGAGGTGAAAAGATTATGATTTCAGGCCCTAGTGAATTTTTCATGTGTTACAGGAGTTTTATTTTTTTGAACTTTTATTTTATTTTATTTTAATTCTCTTCTGTATGTTTATAGAGAACAGTGTGAATTGAATAAGTTAATTAACATGTCTGTCATTTCAACAATTTATTTTTTTCTATAGAGAGGACATTTATATTTTAGCAAGTTAGAAAGATGTAATACGTTGTTGTCAACTGTGCTTGCCATGTGGTACAACAAATCATGAAAATTCATAATCAACACCTTCTCTTCCCCTGTGACCTCTCCTGAGACCCAGCACTTGCTCTGAGTAGACTGTCCATGCCAAGGAGTCCTCAACAGGTTCCCCACAGGACCCAGGAGGTACTGAATTCAAATTTGTGCCTAGTTGGCTGTTTGTTAATGCTTTCAACAGCCCAGTTTAGATAGGTATTTCCCCACTTCAAGTCACTGCATGTCCTTGACTACAGATGCCAAGGCTGATTATATAAAGCAGGAGTAGGCTAACTATAACTTGCCTCCTGGTTTTGTAAATATAATTCCATTGGAATGCAGCCAAGCCCAGTTGTTTCCATAACATCTATGCCTGCTTTCAAGCTGTAGTTGTGACAGGGTTGTGTACCCCTCAACGTGTATTTACTATCTGACCCTTTACAGAGAAAGTTTGCACACCCCTGTTACAAATGAGCAAACAAGCAGAGACCTACAGTTGTTGGGGGCATGTTTTCTGAGTGTCTTGGGAAGACGAGACAAATGTTACTTGTAATATGCAGCTAATCACTTCAGAACTAAAAGTCAGTGGAATTGATGCTAGGTCTAAGATGTTGAGAGTACATATAGGAATAGTAAGATAATTAGTTTTTAAAGATTTGTTTTATTTAATGTATATAAGCCTTTTCCCTGTATGTATATCTGTGTAGCACTTGTGTGCCTCATGCCTATGGAAGTCAGAAGAGGGTATCAGATTCCCTGAAACTGAAGTTGCAGATAGTTGTATGCCACCTTGTAGGTGCTTGGAATTGAACCCAGGTCCTCTGGAAAAGCAAAATGTGCTTCTGATCACTGAGCCATCTCTCCAGCCCCCAGGAGGTGATTTGGACATACCAAACACAGCAGAGATGAGCCCAGCCTAGGTGTGCTATCACGGCAGGGAGTTTGAGCCCACATATGGTCATGCTCATCATGGCAGGAGGGGAGGAAAGTGACAGGCAGGGAATAAAAAGCCTCTAACACTGTAAGAAAATTCCCAAAGGCTCTTAGTGTACCTGGCTAGAAGTTAAATTTTGTATAGTGGCAACCCTCAAAGTTAAAATAGAGCCAGTATTTATAAATTAAACTTTAAATTTTAAGGAAATCATGGATCCAAATTTAAATATAAGAAATAATACAGAGAGATTCTTGTGCCCCTTGCCCTATTCACCCCAGTGGTCTTATCTTCCAAAAGTATACCCCTATCTGATACATGCCATCCTAGTGTTAATGCAGGCAAGACACAGCTAGGATGTGTGCACCTACTGTTTTACTTTTAAAAATTGCTGGAGTCAGTTCTCTCCTTGTACCTGTGGGTCCTGGGGATTGAACCTGTCAAGCTTGGTGGTTGGTTGGTGCCTTTATCTACTGGTCCTTCCTGCGTCCTTTTGTGACCACTTGTACTTTCTGACAGAGTGTTACATAAATGGAATTGTATAGCACATGACCTTTGGAGATTTTTTTTCCACTCAACATTAATCCTCTGAAGATTCTTCCAGGTTCTGTTTTTTTTTTTTTTTTTTTTTTTTTTATTTTTTTTTTTCATCTCGAATGTCTTCAGACTTTTGCTAACAGATGCTATTGCAATTCTTAAATCTTTAACCAGTTTTTCTCAGAATGTGCCTTTTTTCCTTTCCAGTATATATCATTGCAAACCAGTACATGAAATTTATGTTTTCATTTAGCAGAAAGGTCTTTGATAAACAACACTGGTCATCATCAAATGACAAATGCTACATCTAGCAGGAAAGGCAGCCTTCAGTTTTCGCCCATGGTAATTTTAGATCCCACAAAACAGCACATGTACTTGTAGCATCTGTGGTCGAGCTAGCAGATAGGCTAAGTGTTCAGAGACTTATAGCATGTTTTTATGTTTAACCATTTAAAGCAATTCTAGTTTTAAGTATATTTTGATATTATTCCTCCCCTTCCCCAAGTCCTTCCAGATCCTTTCCCTAACTGCCTGCTAAACCTTATGTTCTTTCTCAACAAACAAAAGTCCAATACAATGACAAAACTCCCCAAAAGAAACAAAATGAAACCCACCAAACTGTAACCAAATAAAAGCATAGACACCAAAAACAAACAAACAAACAAACAAACAAACAAAGACAAACCTGTAGAGGCCAGTATATATTGGGTCAACTATTTCTGAGCATAAGGCCTGCCCTGGAGTAGTTGATACACCCAGTGTTACTCCATGGAAGAAAATGGATTTTTCTCTCTATAAGCAGATATAAATGTCAGTTCAATTCTTAACCCTTAACCTGGTAGCTAGGCATCATTCATTCATATTCATTCATTCATTTTTTTTTTAAAAGTAGGAACGGAGTATAGAGAAGTTATAGCAAAAATATCATGGTTATAAGGAAAATGAGTAGCCACAAGGAGGAAAGCTGTGAGCTAGATGTAAGAAGGGCTAGGATGCTAGCAGAGGCTCTGAAATGTGTGGCTGGTGCTTGTGCTATTGAGGGAGCATGGAGGAGGCCAGATGATGTGCTGGTAGACACCACAGCTGCATAGGTCCCTTCTGCCAGAGGCAAAGGAAATGGCTCCACAAACTCCTAAGGAATGTTAACTTTTGTGTAGCCACCAGAAATCCTCCTGCAGTTCAGGTTAGGTCATTGATGGATCTTTGGACAAAGACATGCAGGGATATGGCGTTCCCTCACTCATCTCTCATATCTTCTTGTTTTGGGCTATTACTTAGAATATTGCTATGAGCATTCTATTCTTGTCCATGTTTTTAGTGCAAATGTGTAGATCCTGTGTAAACTCATTGATCCATTCTTGCTTATTTTGTGAATTCTATGATCACTCTACTAGAATATTTATCTCTTTTGTTTGCTTTTACATTTTTGTTCTTACATTTTATAAAAAGGAAGTAACCAAATCCTCCGCTAATTTCCTCTCCTCCAGCCCCTTCCTTATCCCCTCACCAGCTATGGAATCTTTATCTTTTTCTTCTTAGTTTTTATATCTTTCATACATTACAAATATTTTTAAAACCTACTTGATACTTATGTTTTTCAATTCAATGCATATTTTGTGTTTGCTCTTTCAATAGACATTTTAAATGACCAATATGTTACTGTGTGTTGTCATCTCTTGTTTGCCACATGCATGCCTTACATCATCCTAAGACTACAGAAATTCTCTATAATCAGTAATCGATTAATTTCAGTCATCTCTCGGACTTTGTGCCTCGCATTTTATTCTTCCCATGCTCTGAAAATAACTTAACATAATAAATAGCATAGCCAGTTATTTAATGACATGCTCATAGGACTCTAATGACATCTGAGCGCACTTTTACTCCGCACTCACCATTATGAGACATCTTTTGACAGCAGTCTCAAGGTTGAACTCATGTGTGTGCATGCCCACAAACTTGACATAGAGATAATCCAAATTTCTAGTTTCCTTAGCAAAACAATAGTGAATCCTAAGTCACTTACTGTTTTTGAGGCTGTGTTTTTGTGTATGAGTAAGTATGTGTGTGTAGTGTGTGTGCGTGTACCCACACATGTGTATGTATGCAGATGGAGGTCTAAGAATGACATCACAAGACCTTCTCACTCAGTCTCTACCTTATATCCTGAGGCAGAGTCTCTTCCTGAATCTGGAGCTTGCTGTTGTAGCTACTTTGGCTAGCCAGCTTGTCCTAGGGATCTCTGTCTCATGGAATCTGGGATGACAAGCAGGCCACCAAGCCCACCTGATTTTCATATGGATTCTGAGCATAGAAATACTTTAACATGTAGTATTAAAAGTCATCTCTCCATTCTTTCTTACCTTGTTAAATATATTTGCTTTGACTTATTTCTATCTACTTGTACTTATTTTGGATAATTGTTTCCGTGTCAATACAGTTAGCTGTCTCATTTGTTAGAAATGGTGTCCTGATTAGTTCTTGTCAACTTTACATAACTGGAGACTCCTGGGAAGAGGGACCCTCATTGTAGGACTTCCTCCATCAGATTGGCCTGGAGTATTTTCCTGATTAATGATTGATGGGGGAGGGCCCAGTCCACTGTGGGTAGTTCAGCTCTGAACAGGTAGTCCTGGGTTCTATAAGAAAGCAAGCTCAGCAAGCCATGGGGAACAAGCCAGTATGCAGCATTTCTCCATGGTCTCTACTTTAGTATCTGCCTCTAAGTTCTTCCCTTGAGCGCCCACCTGTCTTCCCTTAATTGTGGACTATTAAGTGCAAGCTGAAATAAACCTTTTCCTCTCCCGAGTTGTTTTATCACAGTCATAGATAGAGAGGTGAAATAATACAGATGGAGACTTGCCATGCTGCCCAGACTAGTCTTAGAACCAGGCTCAGCGATCTGAACTACAGGGCTATCCTCTGGGCCTGGCTTCATCTCTAAGTTTAGATATGATCCAAAGAACTATTCAGAATATTCCTATGCCATGAGTTTAAAGTTTTCATATGAACTCTAGTGTTGTCTTTTTTGTTTGGTTGGTTGGTTTTGGTTTTTTGGGTTTTTTGTTGTTGCTGTTGTTGTTTTGGTTTGTTTTTTGAGACAAGGTTACAAGGTTTCTCTATATGGTCCTGACTGTCCTGGAACTCATTGTATAGACCAGGCTGGCTTTGAACTTAAAGATCCACCTGTCTTTGCCTTTTTTTTTTAAGATTTATTTATTTTATATATATGAGTACAGTATAGCTGTCTTCAGACACATCAGAAGAGAGCATCAGATCCCATTACAGATGGTTATGAGCCACCATGTAGTTGCTGAGGCTTGAACTCAGGATCTTTGGAAGAGCAGTCAGTGCTCTTAACTGCTGAGCTATCTCTCCAGCCCTCTCCAGTGTTGTTTTAAACAAGTCTCTTAAAGATTTTGATTAGACTATTGTGAATATGTGTGCTGATTTTGTAAAAAACTGGTATGTTTGTAATGTGTCACTCTTCTGTTAAGAAAAACAAGTTCTCTTCATTAATTCAATTTCTACTGTGTAGTTTTTTTTTTACAGATACATATCTTGTTTAGCTTCCTTCTAAACGCTATATTTATTTATTTTTTATTTCTTGCCATCACTGCTGTTTTTTTTTTCTTCTAATCAAACTTCGTAATGGTGATTCTTGATACTTAAGGAAATTGTGTTAGTTTTATAGTGTAGGTCTCTTTTAGAAATTTAAAATTTATTTCTAATAATCTTGTAGTTGATTTTGTCTTCCAAGGTGGACATTGAATTATCTATGGATAGTCATCCTGCTCCCTACATCATGCATTCAAATTGTGATTCTTGTGTAGTGAATAATTATGTTAAGGATCCTCCGTTGTATTTGTTACTGCAGTGAGAAAATGCTACTCTTCTGTAGTTCTGTGTGATGCTGCTGTTGTTGTACGCGCTGTTGAGTTTTTATGCATTTCTGTCTCCCTGGAATGCCAATCATAATTCCCCTCTCACTGAATGTTTTCTAAGTCTTTAAATCTATAAATTTTAATCTTCCAGTGTCCCTGTTCTGTAAGGATAGTTCATTTTATCGACAGGTTTTCTAATAATACGCCTCCTTTACATTCTTGGAAGGTACTGCTGTGATGGTTAATCTTCATTGTCAACTTGACTGGATTTAGAGTCACCTAGGAAACGTGCCTTTGGGCATGCTGTGATGGCCTTTTCTGGAGAGGTTTAACTGAGGAGGGAAGACCCAACCTGAATGTGGACAGCACCATTGTACACTGGCTGCTAGTGTGCCTCTCCCTGCTTCCAGACTGTGGACCTCCCTTCCCAACCATAATGGTTTAGGTCCTTTAAAACTTAGCCTGAATAAACACCCAGCCTCAGGTGTCGCCAGGTACTTCGTCACAGCACTAAGAAAAATAATAAGAAAGATATCTTATTGGAAATGGAATATTTGAGTTAAAATATCAGAGAAGCATAATGAAGAATTTATGAGTTACCATGAGAACAAATTGCCCATTTGCACTTTTTTTTTTTTTTTTTTTTTTTTTTTAAAAATTTAAACCATTTTTGTTAAAAACTGAGATCCAGTGACTCAAAAACTAGGCTACTTCTAGGTATATCTTCCAATTTGGTTTCCTAATTACATGAAAACTGCTAAGATTATGGTTAGCTTATAATTTTAGTGTTGTTTTTCATTTTTAAAACTGAAAAATTTAAAAATATATGTGAAAATAATTACTATCAACATCTGGATGTGAATATGTCTATTTAGATGGCTTTTGACATGGACAAAATAATCAACTCTTTTGTGAATGTGATTTGTGTTCATAAAACAGAAATCAGAAATCAAACAATTCAGAACCTCAAACATGGAAGTAATCTAGTCCCCCACAAGGAAGTATTCAGAAATAAAACAAAGAGAGAGAAATTAGTATTAGAAGAGAAATTATCTTGTTACTGTAAGAATATAATATGTAATTAAAATTAGAAATTAAAGGAAAGAGAAATAGAGACTATAAAGTCAGCACCTGAGAACTGGGAGCAGAGAATGCTGCCCAGGAGTGATGTAATTAGAAGCTGCTCATGCTGCCTTTGCGATTGTGACCCAGGGCTTGGGAGGCAGAAACCAGCATTGCTGTGACTTCAGTGCTAGCTACCACAAGCCCCTGTCTTTTAGAAAGTAATATAGTTTCCTAGAACCTGAACATTTTTTATAACGTCTTCAGAAGGATCTTGTAGAAAACAATGTAGTCAAGTAGGTATTTGGAGAAAACATGTATTAAAGATTAATTCTATCAACTATTTTAAAGTAAAATTAAGTGCTCCTTGACTTCTTTTTTTGTAAATACTCTTCATAGCCAGTGGTGGTGCATAACTTTAATCTCAGCACCAGTCAGACAGAAGCATGTGGCTCTCTGTAAGTTTGATGCTGACCTGGTCTTCAGAGAGTTCTAGGCCAGCTGGGCAATATCATGGGTATTCAAGGTTATGCATGAGATCTTCAGTAGCTATGTTGACCATAGTGTTACTGTTTCTTAGTCCATTGTATATAAATGTTTCTGACTTATTCTCGTCTGTTTTTGCCCGTCTATTAATTTTATTCATTTTGTGGCTCATGTATAGTTACCCTTGAAAAACTTTAATATTTTATGGCTACATGCTAAAGTTTACTTTGAATTTTAACCTAGATTATCATTTCCTTCCCTCCTTGTCCTGTGATGGAAACACTTTACTAAGACCTACAGGATGGATCTGTATTTAATTGATTTACTATGTTCTGTGACATGTGGACGATTGATGTTTATCATTTGTATGTAGTTCAGATGTTTTTAGTAAGAGCCATGTCTGAGCCGACTGCACTGACAGTCAGCCTAGTATTGAGAAGCAGCCAAGGAGAAGAGATGACGGCCCAGGAAGCTTGCCTTGTGAGGGAGTGAAGAAGGATGGTCTTTCTGGGAGTCTGAGGGGATCTACTGGAAAAGCTGTGTGGAATAAGGTGTGGTGGCAATTTAAGTAGTTGGAAAAATTGAGAGAATCTTGAGAATTAAAAAAAAAAAGTCAACAGAGTTTGGAAAGGGATAAAAGTAATTTTCTTGATTAGCTTTTGTTGAACATGAAAACACTGACTGGTGTCCCCTAACAGTCTAGACTGACCGCGCTTCAAGTTCTTTGACTAGACAGCGAGGAATGTCACACTAGGATGGTCTTCCATTATTTGTCTTGATTTTTAAGCGTTTTAAAGAATATTGTTTTTTTCCCCCATGCACAAAACCTACCAGTCTTCCTCTTAAGGAAATGCTTTTAAATATGTATTTTTTTCCAATCAGGGAATTTCTTTTTTTCTTTTTAAATTTTTTTCTTTCCTTTTATTGGATATTTTCTTTATTTACATTTCAAATGTTATCCCCTTTCTTGGTTTCCTCTCTGGAAACCCTCTATCCCATCCCCCGTTCCCCTGCTTCTATGAGGATGCTCCCCCACTTACCCACCCATTCCCACCTCCCCACCCTGACATTTCCCTACACTGTAGCATCCAGCCTTCACAGGACCAAGGGCCTCTCCTCCCATTGATGCCCAACAAGGCCACAATCTGCTACATATGTGGTTGAAGCCATGGGTCGCTCCATGTGTACTCTTTGGTTGGTGGTTTAGTCTCTGGGAGCTCTAGAGGATCTGTTTGGTTGATATTGTTCCTCTTCCTATGGGATTGCAAACTTCTTCAGCTCCTTTAGTCCTTTTTCTAACTCCTCCACTGGGGACCCTGCGCTCAGTCCAATGTTTGGCTGTGAGCATCTGACTCTGTATTTGTCAGGCTCTGGCAGAGCCTCTCAGGAGACAGCTATATCAGGCTCCTGTCAGCAAGCACTTCTTGGCATCCACAATAGTGTCTGGGTTTGGTGACTGTATATATGGGATGGATCCCCATGTGGGGCAGTCTCTGGATGGCCTTTCTTTCAGTCTCTGCTCCACACTTTGTCTCTGTATCTCCTCCCATAGGTATTTTGTTCCTACTTCTAAGAAGGACTGAAGCATCCACACCTTGATCTTCCTTCTTCTTGAGCTTCATATGGTCTGTGAATTGTCTCTTGGGTATTTCCAGCTGTTGGGCTAAGAGCCACTTATCAGTGAATGCATACTATGTGTCTTCTTTTGTTTCAGGGTTACCTCACTCAGGATGATATTTTCTAGTCCCATCCATTTGCCTAAGAATTTCATGAATTCATTGTTTTTAATACCTGAATAGTACTCCATTGTGTAAATGTACCACATTTTCTGTATCCATTCCTCTGTTGAAGGACATCTGGGTCCAATCAGGGAATTTTCTATCAAGGGACATATTGTTTGTTTCCAGCTTGAGGCTCTGAAAAGGCAGAGTCTCCCGGTTTGGTGAAGGGTCTCACTGGTGCAGGCCGCTCTCTGCCATGCTGTTTTCACAGTAACACCAGCTGTGTTGCTTTACACTTCTGCAGCAGAGCTTGAGAGATCTGATTTCCCACAATTATTTTCCATTTTAGCTGTAGTAATAGTTATGGGCTTGTAGTTCATTGAGGCTTTTGTTTGCATTTTCCTTGTGGCTAAATGATATTGATGGAGCCTGGTTTTTTTTTTTTTTTTTTTTCATGTGTTTGCTTTGCGTCTGTATACTCTGAATTGAAATGTCTCTTAAATGTTTTTACCTATCTTCTAATTGGATTGTTTAAACATTACTTTTTAAATATTTGTGAAGTTTCCTTGGAAATGCAAGTGAGACAAAGAAACTACTTCATAAGCAAGAGAAATTTGGAAGGCCATTTATTGACATTGTGGATGTTTCAATGTAGACATAGGAGACAAATTGATGTGTTTGGGTTTTTCTAAGATTCAGACACATGGAAGTAGTGTTGAGATGTTGAACATAAGAGAGGGAGGGGAAGTGAAGAAAAGAAGTGGGTCAGGGCAAGGAGGAAGAGAGGGTTAGAGGAGTAGGTGGAATAAAGAGGAGGAGTCCTGAAGAGCCGGAGGAGTCAGCTTGGCACAGCTTGGAGTCCTGAGACAAGAAGCCTTCATCGAAGAACTGTTGAGGTCAGCTTGGACCATGGACCTGTGTGTGAGGGGTACTCTTACTGATTGATGCAGAAGGGCCCAGGCGCTCTGCATAGCATCATTCCTTAGTCAGGTGCTTCTCAGCCATATTTTAAAAAAGAAATGTAACTAAACAGAGGCCAGTAAGCAGCATTTCTCCATGGTTTCTAACTTCTCCTTTGAGTCTCACCCCTCACTGTTGTCTGTGAAGGTCAGTGGCCTGGGGGCGTAAGCCAAATAAGCTCTTCCCCCTCACATTGCTTTTGGTCAGAATGTTTCATCTCAGCAGCAGAATGAACTAGAACAGGAGAGTAAGAGATGCATGGGCTTAGAGAGGAAAATGCAGTACCTCAGGTCCAAGGATACTGTAAAAGCTCAGTTGTTTTGTTGTGCCAGTAACACAGCTCCACAGAACTAGTGAGTGGTGGGTCTGGGTGTTCATGTGAAAGTTGAGACTGTTTTAGATGAGTTGTAACTGCTGACTAAAGAACCTGACCTCATTTAAATTACATTTCAGCCGTTAGTGATGGAGTTTAAAGAACATTGGAAATGAGGGTGGTAGTGTAGGCCCACAATCTTAGAAATAAGTAACTTGACTATTAAAAGAGCAGTGGAGCTTAGAGTTATCAATCATTGATGTGATTATTGAAACTGGAGTAAGCATAGAAATAAAAGACCATAGAGTACCAACTTCTAAGGGAGACAGAGGAAAAAAAATCAAGTCACAGAAATGGACAACAGAGTGAAGGAGAGAGAAGGAGCAAGGCTAACGATTTCCATGGGCACCATTTATACAATTAGATTGTCTCACAGTCAGATTTTGAGTCTGATCATTTGAAACGAATTGCTGCTCCTGCCGGGATGTTACAGGGGAATCAGCCCTGCAGCATAGTGGGCAGTGCAGTGCAGTACAGAAGGGCGGGTGGGGACAAGCACTCCCACTTGCAGCTGGCTGATGTATGGCCCACCCCCTGCCAAGCAGTGCCTTCTAGTCTCCATTGATACTTACCGAGACACTAATTTTTCCTGTTATGAAAAATTCCTCTTCCACAAAAAAACAAAACAAAACAAACAAACAAACAAACAAAAAAACCAAAGTTGCTCTATAGCCTACAGTTACCTTGCTGATGAATCTTATACTATTTTATACTATCTTTGTACTTATTTTTTAAACTTAAAATGTCATGATGGTTTCTCCCACTGCATTTTGTAATATAAAATTTAGAGTGGAGAACAGTTTACAAGCTGATTCGAGGATCAGTAAAACTGATGAGTTCTGTCAATATAGTCTACATTCAGACAAAACAAAGACAAGTTTTGGTGCCCAAAACCTGTTTACAATGAAGTTTTCTCCTAAGATCTTAAACTCTTGTAGTTTTGTAACAAACTTAAACTCGTTTGTTCTTTTATGTCTTAGCCTACAATAAAACTTTAGTAAAGAATATGCTAGCCAGGTGATGGTGGCACACACCTTTAATCCTAGTTCCTGTGAGGCAGAGGCAGGCAGATCTCTGAGTTCCATGCCCATCTGGTCTACAGAAAGAGTTCCAGGAGAGCCATGGATACACAGAGAAAAAAAGAGAAAAAAATTGAAAAGAAATATGGTCTTGGAAAAGAGTACAAAGTAAGGTCTTTTTAATTAGTAGAAATTTATATTGGTCTTTTAAATTAGCTGAGAATATTTAAAACTTACAAATGTGAGATTTTATAATAATGTGAGATTTGATTTCTTACCTCTTATCTAATAAGCACAGAGGTGTAGTTATATATTGCATCAGTTATTCTTATCCTGCTACATTCTTTACACCCCATAAGTTTGTCTTAAAAAACCCCAATAAAGTGAAAATTAGGAGGATTTCTAAGTTTATACCTCTTCAGATTTGCTGATACCTCCTTTGAGTTCCACTTGTCCAGAAGCCACATTCATAGTCCCCAAGGCCTCTGTGCTTAGCTCCTCTGCAGCGTAAGATCGTGTCATGTGCTGGAGGATCTTAGTGGGCCAGATCCATCAGAAGAATGCAAAGAATACTATATAAATATACAAAACCAAGTACTTTCCCCTTTAATATAGCTTTGTTCACAACTAATACTCTTTTCCCTCCATCACAGGTACAAGAGATTTGAAAAGGCCTTTCTTCTAGCTGTTGACATTGGAGCTCGTGACCTGTTCATGGTAAGTCATTCCCAGGGATGATTTTTTGTTCCTTCAGTTCTAAGGCCGAGTAAGTTGTCAGCTTTTGTGACCATTAAAAAGGATTAGTGTCATTTGCAGCCTTAGACACATGGAGGGTGGGCATTATCTCCTCCCCCCCCCCCCGGCTTGTAGCATTGCCTTCAGGAAGCTGGTCAATAGCTATCTAGTATCTTTTGACTTGTTGATATTTTCCTTGCCAGGGCCAAAGGATCTTTTATGTTTTCAAAGCATTTATGATTCTTGAACTTTTCTCCCCATGAACGTTGATGTGCCAGATTGACACCTTCCCATCTATTAAGTTTAAATGTCTTTCTAATCCATGCTCTGAGCAAGCCTGCAGCTACAGAAGCCAGGAAATGGGGAAGTGTGTTCCCGAGTTATGACCACATTGTTGGACTGTCAGGTTTCAGGGAGAAGTAAGAGATTATGAATACTTTACAGCTGCTTTGTCGTAATTAGCATAGTGAGTGTACAGTGAGTGTGAGTGAGTCTACCATGTACTTGCTGTGCTGTTTGTCACTTGCCCAATGGTGAGATTACCCAGCTTTTTACATACCCTGCCTGTGCTCACTGTCAGGTTCCTGGCTGTTTGTTTTTGAGACTGTAATTTAATTACAATGTGTCTATCTTTGCCTTCCTCCCGCCAAGCCTCCCATCAGCTCCTCCAGACTCTGGTCTCATATGAGGACTTTCACCCCAGTGAGGTCTGATGAGCAAAGCAGCAAGTCCATTGTTATCAAGGTTTTTACTGGTTGTGTGCACTGTGAAGATCCTGTCATGAAGTATTGCTCTTCATGTGTATAGCATTCATCACATTTGGTCACTTGTGCTTCTGTTAAGTTTGGTATTAAAGTTCTAAATTACAGATCACAAAGTTTAAATTGAATATTCTCAAATAAATTGTACACACATTAATCATGAAAAAAATCATAGTTGTTTTCAAGAGAATAAACATTATATTTGCCATCTTCATTTTGCTCTCTACTTAGATTGGCATGTTAGTATAGTGAAAAAGGTTTACTATTTTCATCCAAATGCATCCTGCAGACACCACAGTGCCAGAGCTTTAATTATGATCTTACTGACCTTTCTTTCTCCCTCTTGTTATTGCAGTATAAGGCCCTCCTCTCTCTCCTTCCTTTCCCATTCCCCCACCATTTCCCACTCTTCCTCCTCTTCCTCCAGCAGGGTCTCAGTATATAGCCCTGACGGACTTGAAGGTCACTCTGTAGACCTACCCAAGTGCTGAGATTAAAGGCATCAGTCCATATTTCTTATTTTATGCCTATAGTCCATCCACCTTTTTGTTGTTGTTGTTGTTGTTGTTTGGCCATGTAAGAATGTGATTAGAATTGTAATGGTTTTTTGCTAGGCAAGATTTCTCTCTAAGAATGTAATTTATTGCTTTATTAATTAGTAAATATTATTATCAAAACACCTTCTAAAGTATTTTCATATTTGTTTCAGCACTTTAATCTGTTTAACCCAGTACCAATTTAGAGAAAGTCCTTGTGTTTGTTCAAATCTCCTTAATCCACAGAGATTTTCTGCCGATGGGTTAAAATAAGAGAAGAAGATGACTAGACTTTCCGATTTGGAAAAGTACAGACATTATTCGGAGTGCCGAACCTTCGCTCCTCCTCTAAGACACTGCCTTTAGCCAAGGCCTATTTTAAGAGATCTCAAAATAAAAGAGTGTTGAGGCCTCAGAGCTCCATACTTATGAAAGTACTATGTACATTTGAGACTTGATGTTGAAATTATCTAAAAGAGTTTATCATGTTTTCTTATAGATTGATTCTTACTGTTTAAATTTCATCTGGCTGGAGGTTCATAGACTATATTCTAAGAAATATTACCTCTTTTGAAAAATGAAAGTTTATAAAGTAAGCAGGATTATCTCTACTTGCAAAGGATTTATTATCTTTAAGCCATCTCTTCCTTAAAGATTAAAAATAATACCAAAGAGACCACAAAAAAAAAAAAAAAAAAAAAAAAAAAGGAGAAGAAGAAGAAGAAGAAGAAGAAGTATCTCTGGGGAAGGACATAGCTCAGTTGGTGAAGTGTTTGTCAGGCATGTGCAAGGTCCTGAGTTTGATGTTCACCACTCGTAAACTAGGTGTGGCAACACACTCCTACCATGCTAGCACCTGTGAGCTGGAGGCAGGGGGACCAGAAGTCAAACTCATCCTTGATTTGCATAGCAATTTGGAGGCCAATCTGAGCTACATGAGACTGTCTCAAACCACAAAAGCAATAACAAAAAGGATCAAGTAACCCCCAAATGGTGCTTTTTCTGTGCAATCTATTGGTGGTAAGCAGACAAAGGTGTACAGCCTGAAAAGACGGTGGTGATGGAGAACAGAGACTGAGACTAGAGAGGCCTCAAGTGTGAGCTGGAGGTCAGCTAGTGTTAACAGCCATGCGAGCCCTTTCTGGAGAGCATTAGGTAGTGAGGATTTCCCTTTGTAAGCCTTACAGTTACCTTTCAGCCATAGAGTGAAGTCAGCCACACATACAGTGAGTGTGAGACTGGTCCTGTAAAGGTTCATTTACAACAATTTTAATATAATAACATTTTCAAGTGTTGCATTAAAAAAAAAACCTGTGATTTCCCCCACACTGCTTTAAACTAAAAGAAAAAGCATCTTTTCTTTTGTGACATTTGGCTGCCTGCCACTGTTTGCCTACTGCTCACTTAGAGGGAGACCTGAGGCTGCAGTGTGCAAAATAGGGTGTAAGTCAGCTTTCAGGGTAAAGGGTAAAGTTGCAGAGGTGGGTCATCAGGTCCGTCTCTTGGGACCACTGCCCTCATATTGACCTTTTAAAAATAATATTCAGGCCTGTTGGTTCAGTTCCAAACTCAGCTATTGGCAGCGTGGGTTTGTATAGTTTACCTAGCCCTGTTTGCCTCCACTTTATTGTCTGCAATGCGGCAACAATGCATGAATTGCCTAAGTATGAAATAGGTTAACATATTTGAAGTGCCTGGCATACTGTACTGACTTGAAAATTCAAGTTTCTAGTCTGTTTTTCTTATTACTCACTTCTCAAACCTTTGTATAGTATTTAATTATAAGGGGTTTGTGTGTGTGTATGTGTGTAAGATTAGTAATGCTGGGCTTCAGACAACCATTGAAATTTATGTTTGTAAGTTGTTTCTACATGATAGCTTAGAATCATTCAAGACAGCTTTGCTTTAGAATCTGCTCTCTTAACATAGAAAGCAGATTTGTTGTACTTGAATTAATCTACAATAACGGTAGCATTTGAAACAACTGCAGAAAGTTTCAGTAAGTCATGTTGATGGCCCAGCATTCTTCATAGCAAAGAGTTAATATGCTGTTATGTAAGTAAATAACCAGTGAATTGTAAAATGTCAGAAATAAAGACTAAGATAAATCTCAAAGCATTTCAAAAATAAGAATTATAAATGATCCATAAACACAGAAAATGTTCAAGGTCATTAGTAGTAAAACCAAGGACTCTAATCACTTCATGGGAGTAAACGCCAGTAAACTTTTTTTTTATTTGAATTTTCACTACAAAATTTTTGACTATACATGGACAAATACTTTTTGTGGACTTTCTTTTGTCTTCTGTTGTTCCATAGTTCTGCCTTTTTGCCATGATCACGCAGCTTTCTTTGTGTAGTATATTTATAGTTAGTTTTGGAATTGGGTTATTTTAGGTATCTGGGATTCTTTAGGATTGCACATGAATTTTGGGATGCATTTTCCTGTTTTTGCACAGACACATTATTGAAGCTTAGATAGAATTGCATCAATCACCTTAGGAACAACTGACATCTTCCTGTATTTATTTTTCCTTTTTTATTGATTCCCAAATGGTAATCTTACATCATGCACCCCAATAGTGCTCATCTCCCGGTCTTCCCATGTCTGCCCCTCTTCCCTGTGATCTCTGTGTGCCTCCTAAGAAAAAAGAAAGGAAAAAGAAAAAAGTCCATTTTGTTGTGTCCATATACTCACTGGTACATAGTCAAACTCCTAGTAGCCAGCCCCTTTCTCATGCCGCCACTGAACCACTATGCACAGGCCATCAGAGAGTGGGGCCAGCTCTCCTGTGCCCAAGCCACTGCTGGAGCCACTGTTTGTCAGTTGTGAGGGTCAGGGCCAGCTTTCCTGCGTCTATACTATGCAGGCAAGGGGCAAGGCTAGCTCTCCAGTGCCCATGGATACCAACATGGCTTCAGCTGGCAGCCCAGACCACAGTCTTTTTCATGTCCTGTGGTGGTATCATGGGCCACAGACAGCAACACAGCCCCTGATGTATTAGGACCACTGATCCACTCATGGCCCTCAGCTGCTGCATGGACCACAGGCTTCAATGTGGCTTCAGGTGGCAGCACATCCCACTCAACATCCACATGGCTTCCTGTGGCAATAAAGCCTGAGGACAGTACCAGGGCAGCAGGCAGCGGGCCATACTGCATGTGTCCACATGGATCTAGAGCTTCATCTCAGCCTGGAACAGCAGCATGGACCGCAGACAACAAAATGACCTCTGGTGGCATCACTGATGAGGACCATAGTGATCCTTTGATGATGCCCAATCCAGAGAGTAAATCTTTCCTCATCTTGGGCCTCCATTGTTTCTCAGAGCCAGGGTGATTCTGTGGCTGGGTGGTATGTGCAGTGGCTGAGTCTGTCTGAGTAAGCACCAGCACCCTACACTCTGATTTTCTGTGTTCTCCATCTCTCCATCACGTAGTTGTTCACCATAGCAGGTTCACAAAGGCGGGGCAGTCTGGTGGCTTCTGCCACCTGCACCCACCTGTGGTGGCTTTCTATTTCTCTACATGTTTACGCTGTACGTTGAGCCCATTTCTCCTCACATTCTACTCCCATTTCATCCCCTTTCCACTGCTTCCTTAAAGCTCCATAGTTTTAGTTCTACTTTCATATCATATATACAGAACTTTACTATCTGTATAAGATCTAGAACAGCAAATGAGAGAAAACATAATTTGTTTTTCTGAAATTGGCATACTTATGTCCATTTTCCTGCAAACAAATTGACCTCCTTCTACTTGGTCTTGATGCCTAATGATACGTTCTACTATGTGCATTTTTGTTTCATCTTGTTTTTTTGTTTGTTTTGATTGCAACCATTCTTTCATTTCCAGAATTTCTGTGTGGCTCTTTTTCAGTGTCTGAATTTCTTTACTGATTTTTTTCCTTGATGTTTTCTCCGAGTTAGTGTTTATCTCATCTTGGGTAGTAATTTTCTTGTCTAGATCTTCAAATAACTTCATAACTTTCTTCTTTAGGCTTCAATTAGTTTCCTATATTTGAGTTTTCTTTGTGGCCATTGATCCCTTTTTACTGCATCTTTGGCAGTTCACCTGTCTACCCACTGTTGTCCTCCGTTATTGAGGCGCTGTCAACATAGGAGGGCTCTCAGTGGGGTGTTGCCTTAAGGTTTCTGGTTGTCATTGTTGGGTTTTGCATATCTGATAGAATATGTCTCCTCCAATTTGTAGACCATCCCCCCACCACACACATATACTCCTTTTCTCACAAATAGAACAAACATTTGTTTTATTTCACATGAATCCTGATGGGTTGTCATTGCTTGGATTTATATTCACAGGGAAGCCAATTACAGTAACACGGCAACACATGCTCCACTTCACAGCAACCTCAAATCTCTAAGGACATGATGAACAAATGATTGCATGGGTTCCTTACTAAAAATGGGAGCTGTCTGAAGTAGAGGAGGCAGAGGAGTGGGGAGAAAAGGGGTGAAGGGCACCAGGAGAGCAAGGCCTCTAAGTCAACTGAGGGAAGCTCCTGGGGACTCACTGGCCTACGTGAGCCTCTGCGTATATACTGGTTTCCAACTTAGTACTTTTATGGGACCCCTGAATGTGTGAATGAGTGGGCCTTTGATTCTTGTGCCTGTTCCTGGAGCTCTTTTATTTTTTTCTGTTGGTTTGGCTTCTCCAACTTTGATATGATGGGTTTTGATTTATCTTATATTTTGTTTTGTTACCTTTTGTTATCATCTCTTAGTTATCCTTGTTATTATCCTGATTGTTTCTAATGAAAGACAGAAAGGGAGTGGATCTCATTAGGAGAGGATTTGGGGAGGAACTAGGAGAAGTAGAGGGAGGGGAAACTGTATTCAGATTATATTGTGTGGGAAAAGAATCTATGTTTACTACAAGATGGGGAGAGATAGGAGCTATAATTTTTTTTATTAGATGTTTTCTTTTTTTTTATTAGATATTTTCTTTATTTACATGTAAATTTTCCCTTTCCCAGGTTCCCCTCCAAAAAACAAACAAACAAACAAAAACAACAAGAACAAACTCCTTTTGCCTCCCCACTCCCCATGCCTGCCACACCACCCTCTCCCACTTATTGGCCCTGGCATTCCCCTACACTGGGGCACAGAACCTTCACAAGGGCGAGGTCCTTTCCTCCTATTGATGATCGAATTTGCAATCCTCTACTATACACATGCTGCCAGAACATTCAGTCCCACCCTGTATAGTCCTTGATTGGTGGTTGGGTCCCTGGGAGCTCTGAGGGTACTAGTTGGTAATTGTTGTTCGTCCTAAGGGGCTGCAAACCCTTCAGCTCCATAGAACCTTTCTCTAACTCCTTCAGAAATTGGACATAGTTATTAGATGTTTTCTTATTTACAATATCTCCTTTCTCAGATTCCCCTCCAAAAAAAAAAAAAGAAAGAAAGAAAAGAAAAGAAAAAAGAAAAAGAAAAAGAAAAGAAAATAAGAAAAAATAAATAAATAAAAATTAAAACAATCCCCTGTTCTCTCCCCCCTCCCCCTGCTCACCATCCCA
>JADRCD010215943.1:3628-27473 GCA_019843815.1 Montemys delectorum | reverse complement strand
CTTCAAAGCATCTTTCCTGGGAAAGGTACCACAATGTTTTTACATTCAATTTTAGAGACAGATTTATGTTCCTGTGATAAAAAAAATAGTTGATAGATATAAAATATGAGAGGAGAGATTTATTTTGGCTCTTGTTTTCAGAGGTCTCTAGCATGTCATGGAAGGGTATATTTGTGATACTGAAGTTTGAAGTAGAACTCCTCACACTATGGGGGGGACCAAGCAAAAAGGGGCTCATATAAAACCTTTAAAAGCCTGGATCTTGGCTAGCCAGGCTGTACCTCCTAAAATTGCCACAGCGCTGAATAAATACTGCCAGCAGCACTGGGACATGTGCTCAGATACAAGCCTGGGGGACATCTCATATTCAAACAATAATAGTGGGGGTGGTTGTTTTCTGTCTCACAGCAAATTACTTAACCTCTCTGTCTTGCTTCTTCATGCATGAAATGAGAGTTAACAGCATATTCTCCACAGGTTTGTTGTATGAGTGTTTATCCACATAGTAACAAGTAATCAATGAGCACTCATTGCTGCTAATGCTAGTCTATTATTTATTATTAGGATATTGAGCAGGAAAAGAGCTGCTCAAAATAATTAAATACTTGGGTGGATTTCTGATCCTTTAAAACATAGTGAATTTCTGAAGAGCACACACATGCACACACACTCACACATTCACACACTCACATTCACATATGCATATACATACACATGTACATACATATACATATACACACACCACATACACATAGACACATACATGCATATGCCATACATGGACAACACACACGCGCGCGCACACACACACACACACACACACACACATACACACACACACACACACAGGGATGATCTTCAGTTATCAGTATCATTGCCAGGTTATGCAGAAAGAGTGATTTGAGCCTGCTATGGAATCTATGGCTCTTTCTCTGTCAGCTCCTGCTCTAGCTGACTCACCACAGCAGTTGTTGGTGACCTGAATCCTCCTCAGTGAACACTGCCATCTCAAATCTGCTTAATTTAAAGCAAGAATTGAGGAAAAGGGAGACTCGGAAGGACTGTAGGCCCAGAACTATTCTCCTTGTGACTCCATATGTGGTCTGCTTTACTTATATGATGTAGAAATGTAATCATCCACAGAATGGAAAGCTTTCCAATAGAAAATATACTAACATCTTTCACCAGAGCTGTGTGGAAAGAGATGCTCCTGAAATGGGCATCCAGCCTGCCTTCCTTCAGCACATATTTATGTTGAGCTCTTTGAGAGCACAGAGGCAGATGAAGCATTGCATGAAAACAAAGCACACTCTTTTATACTTTTCAAAAACCATCTATGAGAAGACACACATCCCTGAGATGCAATTACTCATGCTTTCGTTCAGAGCTTTGCTTCTGGACCAGGGCAATGTCCCCAGTGCTAAGATGCGCAAGACAGCCGATCTACAATATCCTCTGCGAAGGATGTTAACTGACCTGCAGAAACGCTTCACCTGCTCGAGCAGCAGACACTCTCTCTACCTGTACATACTTCCTGTGCAAAGCCACTTATCATTTTGAGGTATTCTCCCTATGACTGATCCTCCTTACCTAACCCCTGTATCCAGTCTCTCTCCAAAAGTTTGAACATTCTAATCTTAAAGGACTGTCACTTTTGATAGCAATTTTCTCCCCCGACTCCAAATGGATTACTAAACAACAACAACAACAACAAAAATCTAAGAGGGTGACTTTTTAAATTGAGCTCTTTGGACCAATCATAATAAAACAAACTGGACCAACAAGATGGCTCAGGAGGTAAAGATTCTGCAAATTTAAATGACCCACATATAATCTCCATGGCCCACTTGAAAAGAACTGGCTCCTACAAATTGATCTTTGTCCATGAGCATGCCACAGTACACACACATGAGCATGCCACAGTACACACACATGAGCATGCCACACTACACACACATGAGCATGCCACACTACACACACAGAAACACACTAAGTAGTTTTTAAATTTTTTTATACATTTTATAAATAAACAAATTGGGTAATTTTTTTCTTGGGTATTCTATAAACATTCAACATCTTGAGCTCTTCTAGGTTGGCACTGGATCAGAATCTGTGGACTCCTAACTTGACACCCAAGAGCACAGTTTTCCCCCATGAGGCTGACGTAGGTGACAGCATCAAGAAGATTTGACTAGAAGAACACGTAGGATACAGAGACCTGTTCTCTGAAATCAAATAACCGCATTGCCTACTGAATTGTACTGGGGAAAATGAATGCATTTTATTTATTTATACTACAATTGGTTCTTGAAGAAAGTTGCAGAGGTAGGAAAGATTTTTTTCCCTGAAAGATACTTCAGGATAAATTGATTTTGTGAGTTACACTATGAATCATAGCATTATTGATGAGGACAGATGACTAAAAACTTAAAAGAGAAAGATCGGAATAGAAAATGCGTGAACTGGAAAATCATTCCTCCAATAAGAAAAAAATTAATTTTATTTAAAGGTCATGAAAGGATTCTTCTTGAAAAATATAATTAAGTCTACTATCTATTTAGGGTAGAATTACCCTCCAAAATATAAATCAAATAAGAATTTTATCTTTAGGGGCTGGAGAGACAGCTCAGCAGCTAAGACTTCTTGCAGAAGACCCTGTTTGAATCACTGAAACCATGTCAGGCTTCTCACAACTAACTACAGATCCATGGGGATCTGACACCCACCTTTGGCATTCAAGGACATCTGTAACCAGCTGTGCATACACTCACACACAGGCACACAGGCACACAGCCACACAGGCACACAGGCACACACACACACACACACACTAAAAGAGTTTTATCTTTAAAGATCAAAGAATAAAATTAATACAGACCTTCTATGAGCTGGAGAAAGGGGCTATAGGCCAAGTGCTTCTTGGTTAAAAGTGAAGTCAGCTTTTAACAGCAATCATACTGTTTCTTTATGTGAGAATTATTACCCATGAATTACTAAACTAAGAAATATAAATCAAATGGAGTCACTGTTAAACTACTATATAGTGAGATATTCAAGCAGCGGGGTGATGGATAGGCACTTGAGACCTGCATTACTGAATCAGGTTGGAGACCAAGCACTCAAGAAATCAACAGGAAATGGGTTATACTATTTTTGCACAGAAGCATAAAGGAACCAAGGATGATTTAAGGAACTCCTACTTCTAAAACAACTCAAATGAATACCATAAAACGGAAGGAGGATTAGAAGAAGGCGCTACACAGAACCACAAAGCACAGTGACTCCTCTGCCATGGCTCTAAATAAATGGAGGTAAAGTCAGCAATAGGTTAAGGTGCCAAACATGACTTCTGTATTCAAATATCCACTGAAACTAACTTTCTGAATAAACAAAACCGGCAGCATTTGCTCTGGCAAGGCCATTTTAGTGGGTTGTGGGAAGATACAAGTTGTATTTCAGTTTGGGGTTTTATTGGTAACTTCTATAATGTTGCCAAAGTCACCTACATACTTTTTGTCCTAACATGGAAGATGAAGAGATTAAATATCATGTTTCTTATTACCAAAGGTTCTCTGGAGATCAAATGGAAGCACCACAAGGTCTCAACACAGATGACAGTCATCCATTTTGATAAGAATATCTACAATCATTTATTCACCTCAATGATGTCTCTCTCCTTTAATCAACTGATACATTTTGAATGTAAAGAATTTGCTTTTATGCACTATCTCATTATTTAGTTTATATGAAAATATCTTTAAAGATTTATTTTTAATTATGTGTATTTGTCTGTGTTAGGTTTATGCACATGAATGCAGTGCCCTCAATGGCCAGAGAGGGTACCAGATGCCATGGAACTGGACTTACAGGCAACTGTGTGCCTCCTGATATGGATGCAGGAAAGGGAACTCGGAACTTCTGAAGGAGCTATCTATGTTCTTAACCATAGAGCCATCTCTCTAGAAACTATATAAAAATACTGTTCATTCATCTATTTATAAATTTTCATTACACATAGACTATGCCATATATCACCATGGAAGCTACTATTTCAACAGTGATCACATCCTGTTCACAAAAGTCCCCCGATCTAAAGTGAAAGACACTAATCTACTTACTGAGCCCAGAAGTACTTTCAAATTATAAATGACATATGAAAGCAGAGTTACAGAAAGGACTGGGCTAGACATATTTAAATTACATTGGCAACGAGGTATATCTCTGTTGTTAAGATAGCTAAGCTAAACACATATATGAATGGAGGTCAGGCGAGGAAATGAAAGACAGTGAATGAGTCCCCTTGGGAGATGGAGAAGACTGAAGGGTTGGCATTAAGGAAGAAAATGGAAATAGCCCACAGGAATTAACCATTTCAAGCAGGTCACCATCACCATGGAATGACCTGCCTGTGGGTTTCTGTATTTTGGTTTTGTTCTTACTCCTAGGAGTTAACCACTGATCCTCAAGTATAGCCAGTGCCTCTCAGTCAGTGTCCCTGGTCTTCCAGTTCAAAGCTCAATGTGTTCAACTGTTCCTCTAACTGGCAGAACTTGAACTTTAAAAGTGGCATTCTTAGCACTACATGGATGCTATGAGACCCTAAAACTGTATCCTCTGCATCTCCTGCTGTCTCCTGTGTATCTCATCTTAGGTACACAGTGTTCCAAAAGCAGCCAACGACTGAGAGCAGGGGGCAGCTGGAGCTCTCCATTGATGACTTCTTTTGGCTATTCCTTTCTCAATGTATAGCCTCTCTGGAGACCTGGATCTCTAGCCTCTATCTCCTAAGTCTGCAATGGCTGATGAACTTTCTGCTTGTCCTTAGAATATTGCCAGTTGAATATGAATCTCCTGGAATGTGCTTCTTGACTTTACAGAATCCAATGCTTTCAAGTTTATACCTGCTTTGAAATGAATTTCAGAGCTCTGAGGCAGTTTATAAAAAAAAAAATCTACTTAGTATGTTTACTTGTTATGGGCACCAAGCTAACCTAATAAAAGCTGTTCTGACTCAACATACCAAAAAGAAAGTCATTTATTTTTTTTCAAACATTTGTAATTACTGTGATCCATTCATTTATCCAAGGTTGCCAAATGAGCATGTTTTCAATACTATCCTATTTTTAGTATTATCTCCTAGTTAAAAGGAAAAAGGAAACATTCTCTGTTTATTTGGATATTATAGAATATTCTGGATATTATGAAAGAAACATAGCTTTTATTTTATTAGCTTTCAAAATAAGAAGTTGTTACCTTAATGTCTCTCATATGTGACTAATAGAGCTGATAAAAATTATTATCATGGGACCAGTAAGATAGCAAGTAAAGGGCTTCATGAGAAAGCTGATGACCTTATGACCCAATGACCTGAATTCAGACCATGGGACTCACATGTTAAAATGAGGAAATTATTTCTCACAAATTGTCCTCTGACACACACAAACACACACATATACAGAGAGAGAGAAAGAGAGAGAGAGAGAGAGAGAGAGAGAGAGAGAGAGAGAGAAGAGGGTGGGGAGAGAATGTAGTACTTCTATTATATAAGCATGATCTATAGAGATGACTCGACAGTTAAAAGTTTTGTCCTCTTGCTGAAGTTCCAAATTTGGTTCCCACAGCCATACCTAACAGCTAACAACCACCTATAACTTCAGCTCCAAGGGATCCAACTCCCTCTTCTGGCCTCCATGGACACTGCTCACATGCACATTGAAACACACACATAACTTTCAAAAATAAAAATAAATCTTTAAAAATATGTGTTGTCTTAAACCCCTTCACTTAACATCTACCTGATATGTTCTGAGGTGTAGACACCTCTATTGATGCTAAATGTTTCTGTTGTGAGATGACAGCAGCCTTCTCAGTTGCTTCTGAGCTCTGCACACACTTCTGAAGACTTTCATAGCTTTCTTCTTTCTTCTAGTATTGCCATGCTGACTGTGTGGCAGCACTGACAGAACATTACTTGCCAAGTAAAAATATTAGAACTATATGAAAGCTTTACAAATATCGGAGAATTTGTCCACTCAAATTCGGGATCACTAGAAGCTAGCTTCCTTTTAAATTTGACACAAAATGGGATCCTTCAGCTATGTCTTATGAATGAACAGTTAGGTAAGTAGCTGTGTCTAAGTTACCTGGTCAAACTTTCAGCAGTTATCATGCAAAACTTGCTCAATAAATATGTATTTAATTCAATTATAACTTTCTTTTTTCAAAAATGAACTGCTTTTACTTTTCTGTCCTAGCTAGGCACATGATTGTAGAGATAGACTCCTTAAAGCAGAAAAATTACTACCTTGTTTTCTTTGAGGATTATGGTAGTTTGAGTAAATATATCCCCAATAGGGCCATAGATTTGAATGTTTAGTCCAGGGAGTGGCACCAATTGAGGATTAGAAGGTGTGGCCTTGTTGGAGAAAGTGAGTTACAAAGAGTGGGCGTTGAGGTTTCAGAAGCATACATTAGGCCCAGTGTTCTCTCTTCTTGAGGATCAGGATGAAGCTCTCTCAGCTACTGTTCCCTTAGGACTGCCCAGCTCCTGCCATGCCTCTGCTGTGATGATAATGGACTAACCCTCTGGAACTGTAAGCAAGCCCACAATTAGATTAATGCTTTTATAAGAGTTGCCTTGGTCATGAAGTCTCTTCACAGCAATAGAACAGTGACTAAGACAAGTATTATTTTCACCTTGGGAAGCTGATATCTACTGATAACTTTATTATACTCTGGATTTTAAGTGTCCTCTGAAGGTCTATGTAGTCAAGGCTTGCCCCTTGCTCCTGATGCAGTAGGAAATGGTGGAAAAGTAAGAAATACAGTCTAATAGCCAGTCTTTCAGTATGCTTCAAAAGGCACCGTGGAGCCTCTGTCTCTTCCTTTTCTTTCTTTTATTCATGCCCCAACTATGAAATGAACAGCTTTACCACATGCTGTTATAACCAAGTACTGCTTTACCCCAGGCCTCAAATCAACAAGCCAGTAGATTGTGAATCAAACTTCCAAATGAGCCAGAGCAACCCTTTCCCCTTCTTAGGTTGATGGTTTCATGTCTATTAGAACAACAGAAACTAGCTCACAGTATATAATTCCAGCTTTCAGTGTTTAGGGCATTATTAAATGTGCATTTCTATTTTTTTAAAGTTAGCATGAACTTCGTAGTGATTGACTTATGTTCTCTTCAATGAATAAAACCCATAATTTTCTCTCACATAGTCAATATTTAAGCCATTAAATACCATAGTTCAGTATTTTTCTACATTTCTTCTTATCAAGTCTTCTCATTTGATTCACCCAGTGTCTTGTTCCTTACTGTTAGAGGTTGGACATGCTGCTTGGTTGATGGGGAAAGCCTACCCAAAGCTCACCAAAATGCCTCCATTCACTCATTTGTCTACCCAGAAGATTGATGACAGAAAGAGGAACCTGTTGTGCACCAGGACAATGAGGATGCACTGTGGAGAAGAAAGACTGCTTTGTGACAGTTAAAAACATTCCTAGGTCTGAAAGTGGCATATCAGGGAAGTTGAGAGCACCTATTACTCGCTGAGGGAAGGTAATTATCTCAGTGGAAGAATGAAGGCAGAGTACAGAGTAATTGCTAAAGGCATCACGCAAAGCCCCTGGGGCTAGAAAAACATGAAATTATGGCATGTTGCAGCAACAGAAATTAGTTCAATATGGCTAAATAGTTGGATATTCTTATTCTGTAGACAAGCAATAAGAAAAGACTATGGGCTACAAAATAAGGATCTTTACTCAAGATTGCAGGCAAGGAATTTTAAGTGCAGACTAAGGACAATTGCTGAAGCAAATCAGGCAGAATTATGAACATCACCT
The DNA here is from genome assembly GCA_019843815.1 of Montemys delectorum. NCBI lineage: Eukaryota > Metazoa > Chordata > Mammalia > Rodentia > Muridae > Montemys > Montemys delectorum. Next base: position 19,628 of record JADRCD010215943.1, on the reverse strand, counting down.
CCTGTGGTCTAATTCCCACTCCCTTAGGGTATGCCCAATATATTCACCCAGCAATTTTCCAATCCTTGATTTTATTTACACCCCTGCGCTTGTCTTTGGAACACATAGTATCCCCTCATCTAATCATCAAAGGCTTAACTCTCTTTTCCTTCTTGTTTTCCATCACTCACGTCCTTCCATCCATCTCTTCTCTGGATCTATAAATGCGCTCACAACTGCAGGGGCCAACATTATCTAAAATTTATACTTTCCCTTTGATGTCATAAAATTTAGCTTCTGCTTCTTTCATTACTCAGGAGACAACATCAGGTTTGCTGACATTAAAGTGGAGCAGGCTCTTTGGTACGGATTTTCTACGTACCCGGCATCTCTTCATAATCAGTCGTTGCTCTAACTTGTTCAGGTAGAGGGCAACAAAAATGTATGTGTGGGTCTCACAATAGCCGTGTTCCCTGAAATAATCACAGGACAGCTTGAGTCTATAACTTTAGTAGGCACATGAATTAGACACAATGTGAAGAAGGTGGTTTTAAAAAATGTGAAAAATAGGGCTTATTGGGTAATGATGCTTGCTGCCAATCCTGTCAAACTGAGTTTGAGCATTAGGACCTATGTGGAAGAAAGAGAGAACTGACTCCTGAGAGTTTTTCTCTGACCGCCACATGTGCACCATTGCACACAGTCACATACACACACACACACACACAGACACACACACACACACACACACACACACTCACACACACTCCCGTATGTATACATGTGCAGGCGCGTGCATGGCTGCACTAAGATGAGACAAAACATATTAATTATAAAAATAAATTAATTAATTAAGTGCATGGATGGCCTGCTTTATTATAGAGAAGCATTTCCATTTTTCAAGATGCACATAGTTGTTAAAACTTAGTGCTTCATTATTTTATTAGCACTGACATAGGAGAACATTTTATGATTTACTAAGAAATGAATTTATGAATGTTTCAGTCATATATGGTTAAAGGCTTGGAGTTGGCTCCATATTTCATAGACACTTGAACTCAATGAGTCAACAACAAGATTAATTACTCCTCTGTTCTCTTCAATAGCTTATTGGTTCTCTAGTGCCCTGTCCCAATAGATGACAACACCTTCTCAGTTTTCCATATGCAATGATTCGGTGTTCCCTCACACAGTGATCAAGCTCTGATGCTTCAGTATCCTCAGGGGACTTTTGATGCTGACCTTTTCTCTCTCTGTGGATTGCTGTTAAAGTAGGGTACACTAGTTGTCTTGCACAGATGGTATCAAAAGTCTCAAATTCTGCTTCTATCTATATATTTAGCTTTCTAACCTGTAACCTTCATTTTAGTCTGAGCCACCATTGAAAAATGCAAACTGATCCTCTAGCCTAAGGAATGATGCCTTTCACAAGGGTCTGGCACCTCCCATATCAACTGACATAGTTAAAACAATCTCCCCTTAGACATGTCTACCAACCCAATATGGACAATCTCTTCACTGAAAGTCTTTCCCCAGATGATTCCAGGTTGTATCAAGTTGCAAATTAAAGTTAATTATCCCATGATCCATCCATACTCTTTCCTTTATTTGACTGAATAGAATTGCTTTTTTATGGAACAAAAACAATTTTTCCATGACCCATCAACCCTCTTTCCTGCATCTGACTGAACAGAATCACATTTTCTACCTAAAATCTCCTCAAAGATTCCTATGAGAAAATACATCTTAATTTCAAAATGTACTGTTATCAACTTCTTTTATTAACCTCAATCTTTGTTCCTCATATTTATATGCTACAGTATCTCACAAGTTACATTAATTTGCATTTGATGAGTACAATGTATTTCAACATTGTATTGCCTATCTTATTTAATAAAATATGTGCTATTTTGGAATTTCTCTACATAGTATATTTTATATAATATATAGTATATATTATACTTCAGATGTATAGTATATATAGTATATTTCATACTTTACATATAGAATACTTAATACAATATATATTTAGCTTTCTAACCTGTATATATATATATATATATATATATATATACAATATGTAGTAAAATTATCTCCTAGAAAATGTCAGTACATACTTATTTGTGAATATATATAGGAACCAAGTAGTTATGAGGAACACTAACTTTAGAAAGTGATATCATTCATTTTAGATCTTAGGACTAACGTGTATTGTTTGATCTTATACAAAGTTCCTAAATTCTCTATGGTCCCCTTTCTTCTATTTCAGATGTCAGACACTTTCATGGGCACTACTCTTGAATGAATGGTACAGACAAAACCTACCCACACATTATGTTAGGTGTATGCATATAGGAAGAAGCAATCTGAAGATTTACTTCACTGAACATAGATGATCATCTCGTGGCTGTGATCTAGGAGGACAACCTTGCCCTCACCCCAAATATAACTATTTCCTATTTAAAGATGTTGTAGAAGAATGGTCTCCTATGTCTAGAAGAAGTTCAACCTGATCTTGTCTACATCACTCAAAAAAAGTTGCAAACAAATCATAGCACTGGGTGCTTAGCCCTTTCATTCATGAATAAGGAAGCCAATGGTTCCAGCCAATGCATATGCCCAGTGACTGAAAGCAGGTCTATGGCTCATTAGGTAGGAATTTCTGCTTGTCTCCATCTATTCCTGCATAAAATAGTAAGATTCATGTACCTATTCCTCTGGGCTATTCAAACTAAATGGTTCATAATAGCTGTTCAATATGTGTTTATTTTATGGTATCATATGTAATCAATTAACACTCATTAAAGAATGATGACATAAATAGTTGGAGAATGTGACCATGAGGATCATTCAATCTAGGGATTAAAGTCAATATATCCAGCCAATTCCTCAACGTCACTTACATCCAAGCAAATTTTAAATTGGTTTCTAGCTTACTTCTGAGACTATCTTTCTGTTAAACTTATTACTTTGTATATTTTAATAATTTAAAACTATACATCTATCATTTTGCATCAGCTCCTGTCATAGCATTTTACTCTATGTTTTTGAGTTTAAAATATACTAGTACTTAAGTCATGGGTCAGTGAGAAAAGGACACTGATTGGCAGGCAGGGAAAGTGCTTATCCTCAAAACAATAAACATATTCACAAAAAAATAAAAGAAGAATAAAGAGTGTTACAAAGAGTTATAGGCCTCAGACACAAGGGAGTCACTTAGGTTATCTTTAGTCATGTGGCATCAGAAAGAACTCAAAGAACTCTCAACCTCAGTAGGCACTACCCTGTGGGTATTCTAAGTAATAATTCAGTTTTAGCAAAACAGCATGGGTTTTACAGTCAAAATTTAAAAGGTGCCACCAAGTATTGAATGTAGCTAGATTGCTTCATTTCCTCAAGACTCAGTTTACCCTAGGAAATGCAAGAATTAGATTAGACTGTGTTGAAAAAATGCTCCATCTCACACCGTATCCAGAAGCAATGTCAGCTCTTACTCTGCAGTGATAAATATTTTGCAGAATGAATGCTCCATAGAGAATACAATTGTCAATACAAAGCAGTCTGGTTTTCTTTACCTTCATTGTCCACCATGCATGTATGAGTTTGGCTAACCTCCAGGATCTAAAGACAGGCTGGGGATATAGATTCATGGTGGAAAATTTGTCCAGTGCATAGCGAGTGCTAGATGCAATCCCTCAATCAATAACAACAATAGCAACAACAACAAAAATAACAACAGTAACAACATCAATAACAACAAAATGTTAGAAATGCATCTGTTTGTCCAAGTTCTGGGTTCTGGAACTTGGTGACTGTATGCTGTTTTCTTAAAGGATGACTTGTTTTTCAGGTCTGAAAATTATGAAATGAGAAACTAACACACCCAGAGCAGCTAAACTGTGTCACAGAAGCCAAGAAAGCCAGCCGTCCAGCTAGGCAGATGGTGAGAAGAAGGCTACCCTGGAACTCATCTCTCGGATCCAGCAGCTGGAGGATGCAGGAGCTCAAGTCCTGGGTTCCAGGAGACTTAGCTGCAAGCCCAGCTCTGTCACTTCCTGTCTATGTATCCTTTGCAAATCAACCTACCCAAGCCTTAGTTCTCTTTTGTGTAAAGGGGAAATGGAAGTTATCTTGTCATAGCCTCCTGGGTTCCTTTAAGATGTCATACCTGTCTTTGTACAGTGTTTTAAAGAAGCACACACAGAACTGGATAACTCAGTTCAGATTCCCAACACCCATGTGAAAAGCCAGCCACAGTGTACAAGCCTGTAGCCCCAACATTGGAACAATAGACATGGAAGCATCCTGTGGGCACCCAAGAAAGTCTACTGGAGTCAGTGAACTCCAAGTTCAGTGAAAGTCTGAAAGAAAGGAAGAAAAAACAGAAAGGAAGGAAGGAAGAAAGGAAGAAGGGAGAGGGAAGGAGGCAGGGAAGGAGGGAGGGAAGGAGAAAGGGAGGAAGGAAGGGGGAAAGGAAGGAAGAAACAAAGAAAGAAGCAAAGAAACAGAAACAAAGAAAAATGATAGAGGAAAACCCCTGATACCCACCTCTGGCCTCAACACACATGGGCACATGCAACTACACATACATAAGCATGCAGAAAAACACATACACATGTTGCACATAGAAACACACACTCGTGCATACAGTACGAGCTCAGGCAAGTTTATCTGATTTTAGACTTAGGAATATTAATAATATTAATATTGGTATTAGTCCTGTCGCTAATTAACTTGCTGTTTCATCAAACATCATTACAGTTGTACTAGAAGCCTAAAGGGGACAAAAACTGTTGATTGATGATATTGATGTCATTGGGTAACAGGTACATCATTAAAATATGACAGGAGCTCCAAGCAGTCTATACAATATGATCTTCTGGCCAGAGTTTCTAAAACTTCATCAATGATCTGGAAGGTTGACCTAACAATTAAGAGCATAAACTGCTCTTCCAGAGGGCCCTAGTTCCATCCCCAGAACCCACATTCGTCAATACACAACAACCTGTAACTCAAGCTTCAGGGAATCTGACCTCCAAGGGGATCTGCAAGTATATGCACATGCCCCCACAGCGACACACAGCTAAACTAATAAAGACTCTTTAAAGAATTCTTCAACTCATCTGACTTCTTTATGACGTTTGTTTTTCTTTTCTGTTAGTAAAAGGAAGCAGAACATAGGCAGGATAGTATCCTGAAATGACAGAATGCGTGGCCAAAAAAAAAAAAAAAAAAAAGTAAATGAAATTTTACAAGAGGGGTAATGATGTAGTAAAATTGAACAGTCCTGGGTTTGATCCTTGAGTTTTCCTAGTGTTAATTGTAAGACACTGGGTCAATGCTTGAATCTCTCCAAACCCCATCTTGTTTCTCTGACTGCTGTAATCATGTTAACTAACTTCTTGTTCTATAACAGAGCCCCTCACAAGATGCTGTGGCTTGAGTGGACTATCAACAACTCTTAGGTCCCTTCCCTACAGAAAAAACAAACACACATATGCAATAAAATGCCTCATTACGAGGAGTCTAAGTGAGATCTATGGTCTCTGCCTTTTTCTTTTTATGTGAAGATAGTTCAAAGGCATTTGAGGTCTTCCCTATCTGGTTTAATTTATGCTGAGGGCATGGCACATTTAAAAATGAATTCCTAGAGATATTATTTTTAGGCTATAGAGAAAAATACTCAGCTTTCATACAAGCTGGCTGATCATACACACGAAATGGACGGAGGACTCTTTTCTTTTTGAGACAGAGTTTCTCTGTGTATTCCTGGCTGTTCTGGAACTCTTTCTGTAGACGAGGCTGGTCTTGAACTCATAGAAATCCACCTGTTTTCTGCCTCCCAAGTGCTGGGATTAAAAGTGTATGCCACTACTGCCTGGCTTTGTCTCTTTCCTTGAAGCCAGAGTACCAACATGAAGCTTCAAGTATGCAATATTCAAATACTCAGACAATTTAGTAATGATAGCTTTGTAATGTACACACACACACACAATGAAGGAAGAGAAAGGACACATGCTTCATCCCTGAATTAAAATGTAAAAGGTGAACACTCCAATAAATATTAGCACATGTGGTCACAAGACCGGCCTTCCACTGAAGTCATGCCTGTCTGATGTCTTTCTTCATACCTACAAAGTTGACTTCAATGTACAGTTTGCCTTTTCAAGCATCTCCTTTGATATCTATTTCAATATGCTGGGTAAACAAAACACTTACGGTATGCACACCCGAACACCTCGATGCGCATCCCAATTCTGCCCTTGGGGTTCCATTCTAGAGGAATGAAGCGCAGAAACCTGGCTTTGATTGAAGGCTGGAGTCTATAGTATACAACACTGTCTGCGTTCGCATTTCCAGAAAATCCCTGGAAGAAAAGGAAAAGAAGGATCTCTCAGTATCTGGAGATTGTCAGTATCACCTGGAAAGAATGTCTGTGTGTGTGTGTGTGTGTGTGTGTGTGTGTGTGTGTGTGTGTGAAGCTAGCCTTTCCTTTTGTTCCCCTGTGAAAAGTGCCACTTTCTTTAAGGAAATCAGATGAACCATTTTGTCTCTCCATGCACAAAGTGACTGTTACCTCCATGTCTTTGTATTAAGAGAAGTTTTAAATTACAATCACACCCATTAAAGCAGCTTTCAGCTACGATACCCTCGATAAAAATTGCTTCAGCGAAACAGGGATTAAGCGTAAAAGTGTGCGCACCAGGGGCTGCCAGCACTGCGAGCAGCGTGCTGAAGCTGAGGAAATAATCTCTCAGTATTGAAAAACTATTACCTGATTCAGCAAGGAAATTGCTCACCTGTTTCTGCTATTGTGCTTTTTCGGCTCCCTCATTAGCATAAACAAAAGCCTCCCCCAAGTAGGAGCCACACTCTATAAGGGCTGCTAAGCTTCATCAGCACACTGCCTCAGACTTGTCCAGAGCGGTAAAGGGATACTGGAAGCAATGAGAATTTAGAAAGACTCGTGATTAGACTTACAGACTCTTGCTCTGGAAAACGAGAGAGACCTTTGGAATGATGCTAAGCCAGCACAGTCAAATTGCAGATGAGGAAATTAAAGGTCAGGAAGGTGCAAAAAAAGAAAAAAAAAATCTCTGCCGTCTGCAAAATCATTACACTGAGTAAGCCTGTGCTCCTTCTGCAGTACTAGGATACATTTGCTGATGTATAGCTTGCCTCCGATATCCATAGAACTCAACACCTTGGCTACTTAAAACACTTTTAAAGATTTATTTATTTTTATTTTAGGAGTGTCTGCATGTATGTTCACAAACCATGTACATGGCTGATGCCTGGGGAAGGCAGAAGAAGGCACCAGATTTTCTGAAACTGGAATTTCCATTCTAAGAGTCCCTGTGGGTGCTGGGAACCAATGGTGGGACATCTATCTTATATCTTCTAGATATAAGAGCAGCAAGTGCTCTTAAGTCATACCTCTAGTCTGGAGCCATGTTTATCTGCCACATCATGGGACTTGGCATATGAAGAAACCAGTACGATAGAGAAGCTGTTCCCATCACTCATATTTCATCTTTATTTCCTCTCCACCCCCTCCTCCAATTCTTCTTCCTCTTTCTCTTTGTTTACACTGTCACAATTTGTATATGTAGGAATGGCATAGGAAAGATGCTATTTCATATGCAGGCTCATGATGCCAGGTCTCCTTGAAGTTAATCAATAAAGGACCAGCTAGGAAGGCTAAGAGGCAGGCAGCAGGTTCCAGTATTACCAGTTGGTCCTCACATTTACCAAAATATTTTCTAATGCATTCTTAAAGGAAATATTGCATGTTTTGAAATCAACTCCCATTGATTCCCTGAGTGATCAGTCGTTTCCCCTCTTTCATCAGCATCCCATTCCCCGGGTTTTCAGGCTGGCACACCACAAGCATCTCCACAGCTGTACATTTCCACCTGCAAATTAAATCTGAAATCTGGCACCTGTGCTAGCTAATCCTCATCCTCTATTCCACTGTACTTGGAACCAGCTAAGAAACAAACTTTGGCGCGCATCTCTGAGATAATTTTCCAAAAAGAAAGACTGATCGTCAATGTGGGTGATACTGTGGATTGGTGGGGACCCTCCCCTGAATATAAGTGTGAAGTGGAGAAACCAAGCTCAGCTGCAGTGTCTGTCAAACTCTGCTTCCCGACCGAGGCTCTAGCTGGCACGGCTTCTCCTCCATGATGGACTTACTCTCAAACCATAAACCAAAAATAATCTCCTCCCCTCACTCACTTGTTGATAGGCATACAGTTGCATGTCTTACTGTCTCTACTACGACCACTCAGTTCCACAAAGCACGTTCTCATCTGAACTGTCATCAAAGCCTGGTCTTGGACCTTTCATTCTTGTGCCCTGCCCTCATTCATATCCAGACTCTCGATGGTTTCCCCGGTGACTAGCCAGTTAATATTTGGACAGGAGGAGGGCAGAACCCCATCCCAACGCTTTCGGACAAAACCCAAAGTACTCATCAAATGTAACAATCACAGCTGGGACGTAGCTCCACAGAATCTCCTTGAAAAGGCCTGACTCGGTTCACTAAGGCCTTTGCACAGAAAGCAACTGTGTACAATCACTTCCTGTTTTGGCTATGCAAACCGCCGCCACCTGAGATGGACTTGTTCTTGCTCACAGCTTCTGTGGGCTCCCCTATCAGATTTTGCTGTTCTCCCTTCTCTGGGTTTCTCACCCTCTGCTGGAGGGAGGGTCCTTTCCTGTTTACTCTTTTTCAGGCTTGTTTATCTTAGCCTGCTAGCAGGGGCGCTCCACTAAAGCATGGACCCTAGCCAGCCCCCAGATACAATGAAAAATCCCTGTTTGATTCAAGGTGGGTCTCAACAAGATCCTCAGGAAGACAAGGCTTAAAAAAGTAATTGTAAACAAAGTTCAGCATGCTTCTCAATTACGAGGCTTCTTGGAGCACAGGCTAACAAGACCATGTGCTATGTCTCTTAGGACAGGGAATGATCCAGCGTGTCTCAGACATACTTGATCCTGGGAAAGTTCTTCATGTACCTTTCATTATCATCATCGCTTACTGTTGCAATTCCGCCAAGCCCGCAGCTGTTTTCCAGAATAATATGAGTAAGGAAAGCAGTGTTCAACCTTACAGATCGTTGAACTCTGATCATCAGCCCTTTAGAAAGTCCCACCCTGTTTCTTATTTCAGCAATCAAAATATTTTACTAAAGATTAGGAAAAAATATCACACTAGTAAATCCCCATGCCCTCCTTAGTGGTTTCCATTTCTGAGGAAATCATGAGAACCTGCCTGTGAAGAGGTCAGCTCAGGACCTTGGGAAAATTCCACCAGGCACCCCTCCCCTCCAGAAGAGAGAGGCTTATTATAGTCCTCAGAAAGACTACAGGGGGCAGCGACCGACCTTCGTTGGCCACCCACAGAAAAGGAAAGCCCTTGCTCACTCCCTGAGGACCAATCAGTTTAAAAGTCACACTGTTCTGCCAGTCACATTGTGCTTAGTGGCTGTTGTTCTATTCTACCCCTGAAAACTGTATAAAAGCTGGCTGAATGGGCTGCCTGGGGTCTCCACCTCTCGGTTGGGTGCAGGACAACCCCAGTGCACTGGAACAATACATTCCTCTTGCTTTTTCATCAATCTCTGGCTCTTCATGGTTCACTCAGAGGGCTTGTCAGGATCTTACACCTGGAATTTGCACATCCCATATGATCGAATTTTTCTCTTTGGAGGGCTAAGGTAGGGTACTGCTTCCCAACTTGAACTACATGTTAAAACTCAGTATACAGCCCTCAAGCACAGATTTATGTGTATGCATGCACACTCACACTTATATACACATATATTCATGTGTCACACAGACCATAGGTATTGGTATGTATGTGTATGCATGTGAACACATGTATATGAATCTGTTATGATGACTCCAGGCACCGGTGTGTGTATATATGTTAACACATCTTCTTTGTGTCATGAAGAACCTAGACATTGGTATGTGTATGTATGCCTCTATATTTATGTTATGTTGACCTTAGGCACATATACATACACATGTGTGTTCCTCTTAACAAGCTAGTGTGCGAGCATAGCTGAGATCCTGGTCCCCCAAAACTAGATTCTAAAGTGACACTATCTATCAGTTTATCACATATCTGTGATTCCATTTCCTGGGTGCCACTGGCTGACTAATGTAATCTGTAATTATAATCCCTTGCCAAGTGAACAGGTGGATGATTAATTAAATGACCTTCCAAAAGATACCACATTTTTCCCTAAAATTAATAGAATTTCACACATTCACATAGATGCACTGTAAGTATCTCAGCTTAAGAGATGGGGAGGAAAAGATTCTCACATTGACAGTGATAACAGATGGGCAAATGGCCTGGGAAGGAATGCAGACAGCAATGCTTGATTTTTCTACCTGATTGAGTTATAGGTTATTTAAATTTTTAAACATAAAGTGCAAATATAAAATATATATAATTTGCATAAGTAATACAAATACCTTCCCTGGCACAGTAAAAATTTTAGCAGTTCTCTCTTGCAGAATTGTGAAGCCCAGGATTGTAGAACGTGAGATTTTTAAATAAGCTGGAATTCTTTTTTTAGTAATCTTTTTTGAAAAAATTAAGACATTACTACAGGAAGTGCAGGCAGTGATGTGACTGGCAGAAGCATCCTTTAGGAACACTCAGAGACCTTAAAGCATCTTTCCACTGAAAAGTCATTTGGAAGAATGGACCATTTCCATTTCTTACATCTAAAGCAGACTGACAGCTGTTTGCTTTCTGCTGCCCAACCTGTTTACCCTTCTGAAATCCCCGAATAACCAAGATTCAGTTTTTGGACTCAATGCTCACAAAGAAAGTTTTCAGAACGTCATTGGGGTGCAGGACTGATCCCGCAGTACCTTATAAATGAAAATTTCAAGGCTTACTGTCAAGTTTTAAATGCATCAGTTATCCCTACGAGACAGTCTCCAATCTGTTAGGAAAATAATGTTTTTTACGTAACATCAAAATTCATAAAGAAGCACACAAATTTCTTTGTTGGTTTTGTTTTGTTCTTTGAGAAGGACAAAGGCTCATTGTGTAGCCAAGGCTGCCTTCAAACTCATCATCCTCCTGCCTCAGCTTGTCAATACTGGGATCCAGTTGTCACAAAGGAATGCGTGTATTTAAATGTCTCTTTCTCTCTCTTTTTTCCTTTTGTTTATTTCTGAGGTCATGTTTTAATTACAACATCTCTCCTTACTCTTTACTCCTTCAAAAAATGTATTCTGTGAACAATAGCCCTTGCTTCAGAATTCGGTTTATAGTCAGAGTCCATTAGGTGTTCCTCAGAACCTCAGGAAGTTGGTTTTCCCACCTCCCAGGTGAAAGCAGCCTGGAGCATGCGTTTCAAGTGTTTGCTGCTGTGATGAGAAGATGAAACGTCTCCCACAGGCTCACACAGTTGAACACTTGTTCCCAGCTCCAGCTGTTCCATACAACAAAATATTTTAGAGGCAGGCAATCACTGGAGGAATAGTTGTCCCGAGGGGTGTAGACCTTCAAGTCTACAGCACAATTCTGCTTTCTGGCCTGTCTCCCTTTCTGGTCAGCTGAGATATAAGCAAGCAGTTGCTACCCTCTCCCTCCACCACAGAACTGCCTAGAGTCATGGCTCGCTCTCCATGAATACTGCTATAGCCCCTCAAACCATAAGCCAAATCAAATCTCCATCCTTGAGTGGCTTCTTGTCAGGAGTTTGGTCACTGTGACAGGAAAAGCAGCTAAAGTTTCTGCAAGGATGAGTCTGAGCCTGTGGTCTTCCACCCTCCTAGGGCCAAAAGAAATCCTTGTCTTTATAGCTCCCTATTAAATCTCCCAAGTTTGGGGGAATAAAGGGAGTTTAGAGGGGTCTGCTAGAGTTAAGAAGGAGAAGAAATAATCTTTATTCCACAGGGCTGTACTTTCAAGCTACCATAAACTGAGTGACCCACACCAAGTCTGTTTTTCTGTTTTGTGGATTTGGGTTTGTTAATGTTGTTGTTTTGTTTGTTTGGGAGTTATTGTTTTGTTTTTGGCTAGTAGGTTGTTTTTTTGTTTTGTTTTGTTTGTTTTATGTTTGATTCCAGGTCTGCTCCACAGGTGAGAATTCACACCCAGTTCTATAAGTCAAAGGCACAAGAGGAGAGCCTACTACTATAATTTTCTTTTCCTAGCTGGCCATGACATCCAAGTGTCTTCTAAATGCTCCTGTCAGTGCTGGACTCAGCCTTCACTAGAGAAGGTTCCCATTACAGGAGTCACTAGCAGATGTAGAAAGCAATAACTGGTGGAATGCCTAGAATGTATGATGCTGAAGTGATTGGCCCTGGTGGGATATATAGAGCACCCTCTCCAAAGCTCAAGCGAGGTTTTCAAATAGCAAACAGCAAAAGTTTATGAGCCAGAGGATAGAGGGATACACAGTGAATAATAATGATTAATGTTATTATTAACATTAATAAATCCTTGAGATGTTGCATATTCACTACTCTTGAACTCTATTGAAGCTGTGTTTATCAGCACAACAGGTACACAAGATTGGTTTCTGCCTATCAAGATTTCATCATGGATCGGGGAAGGGGATCCTGAGGCCCCAGTCATGCCTCAGGTACTGTTAGCACTTCATAGTTACTGAGAGAAGGTCTGTCTCTTTCCTCAGTGCTAGAACCACTGACAAGTTGCATATGCTCCAGTAACTACCCCACCCAGGCCCATGAAAGCAACTCTAGACTCAAGGGGTCATACCCAGTAGCCAGGGACAGAAGGTATGAAAGCAGGGGCACCTTGTTGAGAAGAGGAAATGATTTAGTGGAAAAGCAAAAGGAATAAGAAGGCTGATGAAGTGTGAAAATTACTAAAATTCACTATATATGTATATGAAGATTTCAAATAATTATCTTTAAAAATCTGTTTCCAGTAATTCAAATTCTGGGGCCTAAAACATCTAAAGTCAAGACTGGCAGATTGAATCTCTGAGTAGGACCACTCACTGAATTGTTGAATTCTGTCTTTCCACTAAATCCTCACATGGTAGAAAGGACAGGGAACCTCCCATAGCTCCCATGAGCCTCTTTGGTAAAAGCACTAATCTTATTGCCATGAATACCCTGAACCTAATCATATCCCAGCATGTCCTATCCCCAGAAGGCCACAGCCTTAAAGATTAGGATTCCAACATGCAAAGCTTAGACGAGGCAAGGATCCGGATTAGAGCACAAAGCAACTGTGTTCTACGTTATCAACTTAAATGTCTTCAGCACAAAAATTTGTCACTCAGGGGAGGACACAGCTGAAGCGTTTTATGCAGCCTTAATGTTGGTGACAACCCTGCAAAGTAGTTATTTTTGTACCCACTTTACAACAGAGGAAAATGAAAATTATAGAGGTTAGGCATCGAGAGTCACACGGCTAGAAAGTGGCTAAGTAAGAATTTAATTCCAGGCTGCTCTGAGTCCAAAGCTCATAATTTAGCAAAGTCATCAAAAGGTTTCACTGCAGCAGAACACAGACGCAAAACACCTACCCTGGAGGAAGTGTGACATGTTTTCTAAAGTGTTTCCCTCTTTAGTTCATATTTAACTAGTTCATAAATAGCTCATCTATAACATACTTCATATGTCTGAGAATAAATCCACGTAGCTGGATTCAGCTCTACCCACTAACTTTCATAGAATGGAATAAGATTTTATTAAGCCTTACGTTTTTCTCTAACTTTTTGTAGAAGAATAAAAATCAAAAGCACTGTTCATAAGACTCTTGCATGTAAACAGTAATCCCTCTTAGATACAGAATGTCAGATATAATACCATGGAGTCAGGAAATATGTGAAATATCTAGAAGTAAAATTGAGATTTATGTGATAAAAATTGAAAAGCTTAATCGTACTTTTGTTTTCTGTTTGACTTGATGACTTACATACTCCACCAGATGTTCACAGATGACTTGGAAATATATTTGAAGCATGACAGGGATATGGTTTACTGGCACAGTGCTTTCCTAGTATGTACAACACTTTGGGTTGGATCTTCAGTACTGAAGAATATATGCAGCCAAGATAATTCATGATTTAATGAATTTAAAAATTTTCACAGAGTCTTAAAGACTTTCCTGAGTGATTCTAAAGTTTATAGCAAGGTACAACGGTACTAATTTCTTTTTCAAATATTAATTGAACAAGCCATGTATAAAAGCCAGGATGTTTAAGAAACCACTGCCTGTGGCAATTCATAAAGAGCTATGAAACGCTACTGTCATAAATCAGAACCAGGAGGCCCGTTATACATAGTTACATAGCAGACTCGGACTGCATATAAATTGATCCAGCTCCAGCCAAAATAAACAGCAGCAACCGTCAAAATTCAACACAACAAACAGACAGGCAAACATGAGAATCCTCTTGTCATTATTGATCTCTTTTATTACTAGAATTCTAGTGACCTACATGTGACCTGCGTGCGACCTATTTCCAGATGCAACTTATTTTGCCATTATCCGTTAGCACACAGACACTGGCTAAATCTCAGCCACCGCTGTCAAATAAAAATCTCTTCTTTATTTGATGTCAGCTATAAATCTTGACTAAATGCGCCTCCCCAGAGGTCCTTTAGTTGTGGAGAGTGCAAAAGAAAAGCAAAGAAAAAAATACTGAAAAGTGAGACGTATGCCAACATGAATCCAAATAAGAAAAACGTGCAAGCATACATCAAAGAATAAATTATAACCACAGCTACAAAATATTGAGCTGAGCTGATTAATTTTCAATGTGAACATAATTCCTTTGAGTTATAATTTTTGCATAAATAGTAATGGCAGTCTAGGAGTCTGAAAATGTATGATATTCATATTATTACAATGCTAGACTAGCAGACCCCAGAATAAAAACAAATAAGAAAAAACAGAAATAGAAGTGGAGCTGAAAATATAAAAATAAATATCTGTAATATGATAGAAGAAAACTATAATAATAATAATAATAATAATAATAATAATAATTAAAAGCAATATCTAAGGCCCTTTCTCTTCAGATGTGAGAAGGATTTCTGTGGAAGAGAAATATAAGCTCAGGAGATACTTTTACCTCATTAGATTACAATTAAAATTTTAGTTTTAGACCCCTGAAGTAAGAGAATACACTTTGGGCCTGTGGAATTTTTGTGTCAAAACTTAAAGGCCTACAATTTAGGTACAGGGACTTGGAAATGGACAAGCCCTAGGACCAAGAGTAATGTTTTGACTTATGGATTGTATGTTTATTTGTTTGTTTGCTTGATTGCTTGCTTGGAGAGAAAGACAGACAGAGTCAGCCAGGATGAGGTTGGGTGGTGAATGGGGAAAGAAGGAGGGAGGAGAGATCTAGGAAGACTTGGGGGAGGGGCAGGAATAGATCAGGTATATGTCAGGTGAAAAAAATTAACTAATATTTTTTAAAAGTAAAAGGTAATGTTCCCATGTTCTCAATTGAAATTGTGGCAAAGTATGCAGGGAGATATAGTGCCTCCTGCTGCCAGCAGAAGTGATTAGAAAGATAGCCTGGTCAGTTTTTCTCATATAATATTTTGCACACATGAGAAAGTAATAAGTAGCACCAAAGGATATTCTTTTTTTTTCTTTTATTTTGGTTTTTCAAGATAGGATTTCTCTGTGTAGCCCTGGCTGTCCTGGAACTCACTCTGTAGCCCAGGCTGGCCTCAAACTCAGAAATCTGCCTGCCTCTGCCTCCCAAATGCTGAGATTAAAGGCGTGTGCCATCACTGCCCAGCTCCAAAGGATGTTCTTACAGGAAAATTTACTGTCCTGAAAACACACACACACACATACAGGCATATACACATAGGCATGTATACACACACACACACACACAGAGACATATAAACATGGGCATGTACACACACACGCACATGTGCACACATACACACAGACAGACATATCCATATGGGCATGTACACACACACAGAAACATATACACATAGGCATGTATACACACACACACACACACACACA
>JADRCD010215942.1:5054-20915 GCA_019843815.1 Montemys delectorum | reverse complement strand
ACCTAGGCCTTCACATTCAGGCCTTCACACCCAGGCATTCACACTCAGGCCTTCACACCCAGGCCTTCACTCTCAGGCATTCACACTAAGGCCTTCACACTCAGGCTTCACACCCAGCTATTCACACTCAGGCCTTCACATTCAGTCCTTCACATTCAGGCCTTCATACTCAGGCCTTCACACTCAGGCCTTCAACTCATACAGTTCCCATCATGATAGACTGTAGCCCTTAAAACTATGAGCCCAAACAAACTTATCATTAAATTTCTTTTGCCAGTTATGCTATCACAACACTGCTAAAATTCATAATACAGAAACAAATATGCATTAAGTGCGAACTGCGTTTGCTGGCTATTGGAAGCAAGATGCATGTGTGTGGGATTAAACTGATAAGGTGAAATTTCCCATTAGACCAGATCTATTTATACAGGGTTTTAGTCCATGTTTTCAGTTATTCTTCCCATGTGGTACAAAGTTATATATGACAGACCCCTTACTAAATGGAAGACAAAAGGGAAATTATACTATCTGAATACCTTTCTAATGCACATGTATTGGCAAGGAGTTGCAAACATGGCTTCACCTTCAGTTATAATAAACTGTAGCACACTAGTATTTCAAACCAGAAAGACTAGAAAAGCCAGAAAAGTAGTTTTTTTTTATTTATGTAAATTCAATGCTATCTCACTGTAACTCCCACACTCATTTAGAAGAAAATGAAAGGCTAATGTAGTATTTATAGGGAAAGTCTATGCAGTTTTGGAAGATAAGGACCATTTTGAAGGATTTACACACCCAAATTTCAGGATTAATTGTACGGCTATAATATGCAAGACAGCGGTGCAGTTGGAAAGATTATACGTCTATCAAAAGATGGAGAGTCCAGAAGTCTATTACTTCCTACACATACACAGAAGGTTGATTTACAGCAAAGGTGTTAACATATTCAGTGCAGGAGACCCTGAGATAACTGGATATCCAAATGTAAGAGTGTCTGACTTCTTAACACCATGCTATTTGGTAAGTCAAACTGATCACAGGCAGTGCTTAGAAGCTGAACCCACAAAACTCCAGAACATGTGAGGGGAAAAAAAGTCTTGGCTATCTTGGAAAAAGGTATTTCTTAAGTAGGGACAGAAAATAACACCAGCCATGACAGCAACAGATAGCTCTCCCTACATGCCCCCTGTGCTGGCTGAAGTTAAAAATTAATTGATTAATTAAAAACCCCGATAATGCTGGCAGCTCAGTGGGAAAGCCCAAGCTTGCTGCATAAACATGAGCACCTGAGTTCAGATACCCAGAACCCATGAGAAGCTAGATGTTGTGCTGCATAAACATGAGCACCTGAGTTCAAATACCCAGAACCCATGAGAAGCTAGATGTTGTGGCAGACATTTGTAATCTCAGTGCTTTTAATCTGAAATGGTTTAACGGAGACAGGAGGATCCCTGAAATCCCACAGGCCAGCTCCAGCTAACAAGAGACCATCTCACTCTAGGTGTAAGGTGAAGACCAACATCGAAGGCTATCCTCTGACCACCACATGTGTGCTGTGGCAGAACACACCTGTGTCAATCCTCACATCGATGAGCACACAAACATAGATATATATATATACATATAACATACACAGAGAGAAAGGGTGTTTGTTTGTTTGTAAAACATGATTTTAATATTTTCAACTGTTACTATTCAACAAATAATTATTTTAAGATATATTTCATTGTTATATCTCCGTTTTCATTTCTGATTTTGTTAATTTGGGTACTGTCTCTGTGCCCTCTGGCTAGTCTGGCTAAGGGTTTATCCATCTTGTTGATTTTTCTCAAAGAACCAGCTCCTGGTTTCGTTGATTCTTTGTATAGTTCTTTTTGTTTCTATTTGGTTGATTTCAGCCCTGAGTTTGATTATTTCCTGCCATCTACTCCTCTTGGGTGTCTTTGCTTCTTGTTGTTCTAGAGCTTTCAGGTGTGCTGTCAAGCTGCTAGTGTAAGCTCTCTTCAGTGAGAAAGGATTTTTGTTTTAAGGACAGATGATAATGCTATGTAAAAACGGGAAGCTAGTGAAGTGCTCACACGTGACTTAGAGGCATGTGGAGTAGTTTAAATACTTTGAAAAAAGAAGTCTGGTAGGAAAGGATAATACGCACACACAAACACAGTGCACCCACACAGAGGGAGGGGAGAGAGAGAGAAAGGGAGAGGAGAGGGAGAAGGAGAAAGCTAGAGCTAGAGAGAGCACACTACAGAACACAGCTGAATATCTAAAATTGCCTGCAGCGTAAAGAGAAACACCCATTGCAAAGGGCTAGTTGGTAATGCAGGCTTTACAGACTGGCCTTAGGTTCCAGGAACTGGTCTGATTGGTTTCCAGGCATCATCTCTTAGCAGTTTATTGAGGTAGGAGTGACTTTCCCACAGTCAGGAGGAAGAAACAGGAGACTCACAGTTATGAAAATACCTGCCCAGAGCCACCAAATCTAGTAAATGATAAAATAGGACCCAAATGGCGGCCCTCCTTCTTAACTGCTTCTCTTTCATTGGTCTTCAAGATGAGACATTTACAATCTTTTAGGAAATGAAGAGATTGCACAACTGACTCTCTAATGCTTTTAGCCTCCCCTTACGAAATGCTGGAGTCACTCACATGTCTTGTTTGTTTGTTTTGTTTTGTTTTTTAAGGAAAATCAAAAACTTAACAAAGTAAGGATGCAGATTTCTTAAGGCAGGAATGTTATTTCAGCACAGAAATGGAGCTGTTGATCCTGTAGGAAGTTTCCTCTCTAGACTCAGTCCCATGTTTCAATCAACCTTCCAGCCCCAAGCCCCATTCTCTGATAGAGCCACTTAGGCACTCCTTCTGAATAGTCATATGTGCCCCAAAGGGCTGATCATGTGACTTTAGTCATGTGATGAGGGCAGATGAACGCACTTAATATATCCAAGGCTAAGAGGTGAAGGTAGGCCTTGGCTGGGCTGTTACATCCAGCCAGTACCAGACTCCCTCTGTCAATGGACCTACACAAATACACCACACACACACACACACACACACACACACACACACCAGATGCATCAGCCTAGTGCTTTGGCCAGTAATTAGATAAGAAGTTAGATCCCTTGTGGATGGCTTAGTGTTCTTACAAAAAGACAAGAGAGGGAGATCTAATGGCACACGTTTACAATCGCAGCCCTTAGCAAGCAATAGAATGGTAAGTCCGAGACCAGTTTGGGCTATATAGAAAGACTCTTCCTCCAAACATATAAAGAGGCACAAGTAATTCTCTCTGTTTGTCTCTCTGGTTCTTGTGAATTCCCTCTGCCTTGTGAGAATGAATGGTTCATTGGCACACCAGGAAACAGCCCTGAGCAGACTCCTGGGCCTCTTTCATCTAATCTTTCTTGTCTTCTAGAGCTGGGCATCCAATGTGAGTTAAAGCCACCATGTCTGTGAAATACTGATTATGTAACAACCTGTTCTAGCTTGGTTTGTGTTGCTGTGACAAACACCAATGGCCTCTTCATAAAGTCCTCATGGTTCAAAACCAGTACCACATGGCAACCTCTTACATATTCTCAAGCTTGACTACTAGCTTCCGATGCAGTCTTGGCTGCTCTGGACGACAGCTTCTGTGTGCTGGCCTGAGGAAGGATGTCCCAGAAGAAATGTATGCGCCAATGTTGCAGCTCTCTTATTGATCGCAACTAATTGGTTTTTCTTTTAGTTCCAGCATCTATCGCCCCTATACCTCTATGAAGTCAAGCAGTCCTGATAGAGTTGTTGAGAAATTCTCAGATTTCCCTGTAGTTTTTCGCAAGGTAGACCTTGTCTGCTCTCACTATCATCTTCCAGTTTCCCACAACAGCACATTTAGCTCTGAGCACTCACTGTTCCAGCTCAAAACTCCAAAATCCTCCACCCTTCCTCTCACAAAACAGTTCAAGCAAAGAGCGCGTGGCCAGGCCCATTGCACCAGTCTGCCATGTTCTGAGAGTCAAGTTCTGTCCTAGTTTGCTTTTGGCTTCTGTGGTAAATACTGTGACCAAAGTCGGCTGTGAGGAGTAAGCCGTTTACTTGACTCACGGGTTTCAGCCCATCATTGTGGGAAGCCAGAGCAAGAACTCAAGGCAGGAACCTAGAAGCAGGAACTGAGGTAGAATTTGTCTTAGTCGGGGTTTTACTGCTGTGAACAGACACCATGACCAAGGCAACTCTTATAAGGGACAACATTGAATTGGGGCTGGCTTACAGGTTCAGAGGTCCAGTCCACTATTATCAAGGCAGGAGGAGCATGGCAGCATCCAGGCAGGCATGGTGCAGCCAGAGCTGAGAGTTCTACATCTTCATCTGAAGGCCACTAGAGAAGGCGACTGCCTTCTAGGAAGCTAGGACAAGGGTCTTAAAGCCCTCACCCACAGTGACACAACAACTCCAACAAGGCCACACCTCCCAATAGTGCCACTCCTGGGGCCAAGCTTATACAAACCCTCACAGTAGCCATGGGGAAATGCTGCTTGCTGCCCTGCTTTCCCTGCCTTGCCCAGCTCCCTTTCTTTTACAGCCAAGGTCCACTTGCCTCAGGATACCATGGCCAACGGTGAGCTGTGCCCTCCCACGTTAATCCACAATCAAGAAAATGCCTACACAGACATGTCCAAAGCCTTATCTGATGATAACTTCTCAGCTGAGCTTCCTTCTCCTCAAGTGTGTCTCTTAGACCATTGGGATCAACCGTCGTGCAACCCAAAGGGGGCTTGTACTGAGATAAATATAATAAATACCCAATTTAAATAAAGTAATTCCCAAATGAATCAGCTTTTTCTTTTAAAAAAAAAAGTTTCATCATAAGTTTTTTGAGAAAAGGGAGACATAACAATGAAGTATCTTAAAGTAAGTATTTTGTTGAATATCAACAGTTGAAAATATTAAAATCATGTTCTACAAAAAAAGATGGTACAAATTTATTCTTCACCTTCTGTCTCTATAATTGACTCTGCATGAAAATAATTCAAATATTACTTTCCTATATCAATGTTTATTATTTTCAAGATTTTCCTAATGTCCACAGAATTGGCTTTCTATATAAGAATAAATATTAAGAAAATCATAAAAAATAAGTTTTTTGAGAGTAATTACATCATTTTCTCCCTTTCTTCCCCAGCCCATGCCATGCATCCCCCCCCCTTTCCTTCTTTCGAACGCATGCCCTCTTCTTTCTTTAACTGTTGTACCATACACGGAATTGCTTACTTTCCAAAGAAACTAAACCCTTCCTAGTGCATAAATCCTGTTTTGTTTTGTATGTGTGTGTGTGTGTGTGTGTGTGTGTGTGTGTGTGTGTGTGGTATCCAGAGTGGTGAAGTTTGGGGAGAATGTATTACTTAAAGTACATGGCAAATGATCCCATTAAAATGCCCTCCAGAGGAGTTAGGTGTCTTACTAAAAATTGTTCTTGATAATAAATTCAGAGAGTTCTGAATCAGTGTAATAAAGCACTAAAGAAGGGCATTATTAAGGGACCCCCCTGGTATCTTATGGATACAATAAAAACAGTTCTTAGTCTATGTTCTAATTAATTGTATTTGTAAAGACAAACTTGTAGCTTAGACCATCCTAAGGTAAGATGGAGGGAGGGCTGGTACCAAATAGAAAGTGATCTGAAAGTTCCTCACGTGACAATTCTAGCTAGCAATTCAGAGACAGAAATATGTCTACGAGCTGAGTTAAGCATTCCTTCTCAGGATACAGGAAAAGGTACAACTACTGAACACATACCCATCTTAATCCTTGCCAATATTTTGCACTTAAAATTTTCTGGAAGATGGAATTTCATCCAAGACTGGGTAAAGAAGAATAAGCCAAGGCAACCATCTTGCCCCTGGTATAGAAAGCATGGCTTGAGGAACTCCACCAACAGCCACCCATGGATTCCGAGTACACAGCTCAGCAGTCAGGGGAGGTGGACTCTGAGGCAGCCAGCTTCATGGATGTTTTCTTGAGCAAGTTTTTTTTCTGAATTATTTAGAAAGTTGAGATTAAAGATGATCTGAGATTTAAAAAAAAAAAAAAAAAAAGATTGAAATTGGCAAGAAGGGAATTCCAGATGTTAAATCCAAACTTCATCTCATTATAGCATCTGAGATGGACTCAAGATATTGACATTTCCATGCCTTTCCCTTGAACAGAATTCCAGAATACCCATCCTTGAGTGAGGGTTCCATTTTCCCCCTCCCCTGCACCTGGAGGGCATCTTTTCGTTCTGCCTCAGCGGCCTGCTCATTACATCTCTCTGCAACTTGGTGGTTTCACCCTGCGTAAATAGATAAGAAAGTATGTCATGGCCCACACAATTTAACAGTGTCATCTTATGTTAAGATGAAAGAGCCTGGTGGGATCTGTAGCATGTTCTACAGGGCTTCCCCTTCAGTCCCCTGGCCTGCACTGAAGAAGCCGAATCAAATCCATGACCTATCGCCATACACATTTTACAATTTGGAAAAAGCAGAGAGTTAGAGGCTCCATTCCCCACTGACCCAACACCGGAAATTATGACTGTTGATGGCAGAGGGAAATCACAGACAATGTCTGAACTGGGGTTAATGCACTCCAAAGCTTGGTGGGCAAAAGAATCCACACTGACTGGCTACAATTTATGAGAAGACGGCCTCTGGGGAGAGAGACACTTAAGAGTCTGAGGATCTGGGTTATGCTTAGATTTTTCCCTTTCGGAAGAATCTATTTCTCTAAAAGCCCAACTCCCTCAAGTTAGCTGCGCCATTATTCCCTGGGAGTTTTATTTCTTTGTGGGGAAAATTTCCAACACACAGCATGGCTCCTTCTCATCCCTAATTGTGATCAGTCCTCCTAATTGAAAGGCAGGCCTTGTGGTTTGCAGAACATTCATTTGTGACGGTAAAATGCTTACCATCATAAATTATCTCATTGTTCAACAAGGATGTAAAATAATTAATTGGCTATTTGGCAGATAAGCTTAGCATTTTCAGGATCTGTTTTATAAGAAGTTTTATTGATGAAAATGTGTCTAAAGCCGAAACGATGCACTTGGCTTTAGCACTTGGCAGCCAAGAGACAGACTCCTAAAGCCAAAAGGCTCCCTAGGGCATGAGGCAAAGTCTGCCTCTGCGTGCATCATTAGGGGTCTCCGTCTACAGACAATTGGCAGAAGGTGTCGGTGGCTGCTTTATGACCCATTTTGATTTTGTGTTTGAGCAAATCTCGCATTTCAGCAGGGAGACAAACCCTCGCCCAACCGCATGGCCCTTCAACGATTTTTCAAGAAGTTACATTAACTCTTAAAGTTGAGAAGAATAAATAGAGACGCCGTAAATTTTTACAGCTTAAGTCACAGGCATCGCATGCTAACCTACTTATTGTCACACTGTTGGGAATGGGGGATGTTTGAGGTACTTCATTATTTTTAGACAGAGAAATAATAATAAATGGTCAAATTCATTCTCAGTGAAAATAAACTTGTCTGTCACTGGAGGTAAGAAGTTTAAAAATCAGATAGGGTCTGACTGACAGTAACATAACCAGCTAGATCTAGTAAGTCCCTGTTACAAACTGACCAGTGATGAGTAGGCGTGGTGGTTAAGCTGGCATCGGGTGAGTGGTCACCTATGGCTTCATCACAAACCTATCTGTTCACTGCAAAAGCTGGCTCACAGAGACACCATGGAAGAACTCATTAAGTTTTTGCTTCTATAAACACTCCATTCTAGCAGGAGGTCAAGAGCAACAAACAAAAACAGAAACGAAAGAAAGAGAGAAGGACGGGGTGGGGGAGAGGAAGAAAGAAAAAGGAAGGAAAGAGAAAGTCAAAGCTTATTGTCACTGTTTGCTTTTACAATGTGTGTTTATAATAAATGCTTACAAAGTAAAACGTCTGTTTCCACATCTAAGGGTACTCTCCAAAATTAGCCTGAGTGGGGAAAATGCCATTGGAAAAGAAAAAGCAACTCCTGCAGTGTGAAGAAAGGGTGGATCCATCTGGGAGGATAATTTCCACTGTGTGCTGTAACTCCCACCAGAACCGCTAAGAGAAATTAACTACCAGGCAGAGTGTGGACCCTTTATAACATAAAACATAACATAGCATAACATAGCATAACGTAACGTAACGTAACATAACATAACATAACATAACATAACATAACATAACATAACATAACATAACATAACAAGGTCCTGAACACCTATGGTTCCCATAATCACCTCCAGAAAGGAAGGAAGGAAGGAAGGAAGGAAGGAAGGAAGGAAGGAAGGAAATGAGGAAAAGAGAGAGTGAGGGAGGAAGGGAGGGAGGGAGGAAAGGAGGGAGGGAGGGAAGAAGATCTACAATGAGTTATGTTAGTCAGAGAAATCAGCAATAGCATAGCTAGGGAGATAAGCTGATGTTAAATATACGATTGGTAGATGATAGATAGGTAGGTGGTGGATGGATGGATAGACAGACATACAGATAGATAGACAGATATATAGTAATGAGATATCAATGATAGATATATGATAGATAGATAAATAGAGGATAGATGAAAGATAAATATAGATGATAGTACATAGATGATAGATGATAAATAGAAGCTAAATATATGATTGACAGATCTAAACATGTAGGAACTAAATAGATGTTAGACTGATGATGGAGTTGGTTATTTTTGATCCAGGATATGTGTGTGTGTGTGTGTGTGTGTGTGTGTGTGTGTAAGATGTGTGTGAGTGTGTGTGTGTGTGTGTGCTCGCGCGAGCGCCTCTGTGTATGTGTATGTGAGTATGTATGTGTGCGAGTGTCTCTATATGTGTGTAAGGTGTGTGTGTGCATGTTCCTCTGTGTGTGTGTGTGCGTGCATGTGTGTGTGTGCACGTGTAAGTGTGTGTGTGCTTGTGCCTGTGTGTGTGTGAGTGTGTGTGAGTTTGTGTGTGTGAGTGTGTGTGTGTGTGTGTGTGTGTGTGTGTGTGTGTGTAAGTCAGAAGTAGCTCTGTGGGTCTTGGGGCTGAGACTCAGGCTGCCAGGCTTGTCAGCTAGCACATTTACGTTCTGAGCTATCATGCTTGCTCCTCGTCAGAGTTCTACGGTCTTGGCACCGAATTTCTTTGGTGAGATTCCCACTCTTTGTCCTTAAGGTCGTCATCTGATTGTACCAGGCTCACCCAGTTACCCAGGGTAACTAATCTCTCAAATGCAACAGATCCTAAATGCTAATCACAATGTTAATCACGTGTGTAGAATCGCTTCACAACAACATCTATGCCTCATAGCTGGGCCTTGCTAGCCCATAAAATCAACTACGGTTAGTGCGACAGGCTCCATAAATGGAGCAGATGGAGAAAGGGCAAGAGGGGACGGCACGCAGTCTCCTGCTCTTCATCATCAAAAGTGTGACTAGCATTGGGAAGATGGCCATCTGTAAGGGCAGCTTTACAGCCATCCTGGTTATGGGCATGGAAGGGGAGCAGCTCTGAGTGCATGCTCGGGGTTCGCTCCACACACTTCTCATCCAAGAAGGGTGAGTTTAGGCACTCGCTCTTCCGATTTCCATCAACCTCCAAGAAAGGTTCTCTTTCCTGTAGCTACGCTGTCAAGGGAATTTTCTGGAGTTTGGTGCCTCAAGCAAGGATTTCCTCAAGTGTCTGAGAGGAAGCTGACACCACAGCCTCACACACATTCGTCATTTGAAAGAAGCGGACAATTGGGCTGGTCCCCCCAGCGCCGTCGACCGCAGGCAGCAGGACAAGGTGTTGGATGGCCGGTAAACACACTTGGCTTATTCACTTAGGGAAAAAGTGTGCAATGTGCTCAGGCTTAGTCATGGATAGTTTGAGAGGGTTCCTTTAGACTATTCTTCATAGGGGACACACTATTTCCAAAAATGCAAGAGATGTGTGGGCCAAGAACCCCACCCCTGAATAAATTGCCCTCTTAATTATTCTATGAGTAAAATATTATAAATTCAAATAACCTCTTCAGATCATTAGGATGCAGGAAGTGAGTCATAAGAGGAAAATTTGGTCCCTAGATTTTTGGGGGAGAAAAGCCTCATTAATTAGTGGGAAGGTAAACTTGAAAACCCTGACTTAATAGTATTTTGAGAAGAACTGCTATTTATGACTTTCAAGTTCTTGCAAGTGTAATAACTTCAAAGTCTTGCTTAATCCAGCTCTTTTGTGCATGTATTATTTGTTTTGAGAACGTACTTCAAAAATAAAGTGAAATCATGTGTACAGAGAGGAAGGCTGCTCTGGCCAAGTGTCGAGTCGGAATTTAATCACCCTGCACTTCGTCCGCGTGACTTGCTCCTTAGTAAAAGAGACCACGAGGCAGTTTTCTACTAAGGCAAATACTAAGATTTTAAACGGGGTGACTGTTATATTATTTTTCTCTCCTACGGGCATACTAGATTATACTTCGTCATGTTAAATTAGGTTAAATTGGAATCAGTACTCCTCAGAAGGGGTCAGCTCAGTGTGCATAAAATCTAGGATGACATAGCTCAGAAAGCGCTTCGGAGACTGTGGAGATGGGAAGCCGGAGTTCCTAGTGTGAAGCCCATCCTATACACAGCTCTTTACACACACACACACACACACACACACACACACACACACACACACACACACACGTGTGCGCGCGCGCACATCCACACACACACACACACACACACGCACATACACACACACGCATACACACGAATGCACACCCACCCACCCAAACACATAGGTATACATGCATAAATATAAGAACAAACGCATACATAAACATATAGGTACACATGCATACATACACATAACCATACACGCTTGTGCACGCGTGTGCGTGCACGCGCACACACACACAAACACACACACACACACACACACATACACACAAAGAAGGAGTCATAGAGGAGGCCTGGTACAGAGAGGAAGTTGCAGGCTACGCTGAGGCCATGGTGGCCCTGCCCTTCAGGGACCTTTTCTAAGAGGTGATGACACACCAGAGAACAGGGAGAAGGGTGGGACATCACTTATTCCATAATTTATAACCTCATTTGTACCCAAGGACCCAACCCTAGCAGAGCCTCAGACGACAATGGCTTCATGAACCCCTGCAGATGTGGAAATGGAGGATTTATGCACCCAGGATCTCCTAACCCCAGCTTCAGAGGCAAGCCTGACTGTAAGACTCCAACCCTGGGGCCAAATCTGAGGAAGCAACACAACTGAAGCCGAAGGACCAATAGTCCGCATATAGCTGGTGGACAACCTGGACCACACACACTGTAGATTCTGGTAACATCCCAGGGAAAAGGAGAAAAATCAACAGCGTGTGGGTGTGTTATTAGACTCCGACCACACTGGCAGACGGCGGATACTTTGCAGCCCTTGCTTTAACTTATGGGGGAAATTCAGCATTTCAACCACTTGCCTATCACGTTCCATTTCATATCTGTTGCATTTACGAGGCACTTTGATGTGTTCGCAAACAGTTGTTTTCTTCCACAACAACCCGGTTGCTAGGAGACCCCTTTTCCCTCTCTGATTAACCTCCTTGCAGGTGTTGTTTGTGTTTTGCCAGGTTCCGCATTCATGCCATGAGCCAACCGACAGTGAGGGGCCCGGAATCTCACAGAACTGTCATGTCCTCTGACTTTGCTGTAGAGGCTAGAGCGCTGCCTTGGCCTTTTTTTCAGCTGCACCCTTTCAAAAAGGTCTCCCTCAGGCACTCGGTGGATGGCCTCTCAGTTGTGGTAGCTCTGATACCTCCTCACGATGAGAGCCCAGGCTGTGCATCTCTTAGGAGCGTGCCACACAGGTTGCGCTTGTGTCTGAGTGTCTTCGGACCCGTTGCTCGGGTTTGGATCTGGCTTTTGCCTCGGGAACCCATGTCTTACTCTTGGTGCGCAGGCTCGGTTATCGGAGGGCAGTGGGGACTTTAAGAGGGATGATGCCTCCAGCTGGTTGAGAGTGCCTGAGGACCTGAGTTGAAATCTTCAGAACACGTATAGAAAGTGATATGGTTGTGCCTGTATCCTCAGCACTGGAGGTGTGAGGGCACAGAGGCAGGGGGATTACTGGGGCTTACAGGCTGCTGTCTTAGCAACCGGTTCAAAAAGAGACCCTATCTTGAGACAATAAGGTGCAGAGTGATAGAGGGGACATCTGATCTCTTCCTCTGTCCTTCATGAACACCATATACATACAGATGTATAAAACACACACACGCACACATGCACATGCACACACACACGCACACACGCACACACACACACACACACACACACATGCACACACACACACACACACACACACGTGTGTGCTCGTGTACAGAGAGGAGCCAGTGATTAGTTTTAAGTTCTTCCCACTCTCATATCCTGAGCCTTTCCACCACGATGTGCTCGCTGCCTTGTACAGCCCCAAGGCAAGGGCTCTGTAATGAGTTGCACCTACAGCCAGAGATGCCCTTCTCTGTCTGAGTGCATAGATCCTCTCAGGCCTGTGCTACGTGGACAGAAGGTGACTATCACAATTGTCCCCGTTGGATACCCTCCATCACTCAGCTGAGGTACCCAGGGTCCTT
Source organism: Montemys delectorum (assembly GCA_019843815.1). Lineage (NCBI taxonomy): Eukaryota > Metazoa > Chordata > Mammalia > Rodentia > Muridae > Montemys > Montemys delectorum. The sequence goes on along the minus strand of JADRCD010215942.1, from coordinate 8,335 downwards.
GGGAAGGTCACTGTGTTTCCTCCACAATTAATGAATATATTGGGAAAACCATGTTGAGGGTATCTAAATAGCATCTCAAACATTTTTACTGCTAGTTTTAAAATCCATAGACAGTGTAGAGGGACAGTTTTTATGTCGGCGACTATTTCTTCAATTAATCTATCTACAGCTATATGAATTTGCGAACACACGTCTTAGCCGTGGGGCTATATAATTCAAAGCTATTGACTTTGTTACTCAAACTGTTCTAGTTTTAGCCATTTGACCCTCATGGGTTAGCCTCTATGTCCTCACAACATGGGACTCTCTCAGTATACACGGTTTTTTCTAAGTTACTCTGCAGCATAGGCTGGAATTGAACTCATGATCCTCCTACCTCAGCCTCCTGAATAGGATTGCAGAGCCAGAACATACACTGTCTGAATGCAAGGACATGCTCAGAAGGGAATGGGTACACCTGCATCTTCATAAACACATAAACTCCATAAATAATCAGCCACTTTCCCAAAGGGTCCCAATTCCTTGTATTTGGAGAATAACTCTGAAACTCATAACTGGATGATGAAGGAGAATTTTCAATAGAGGAGTCAGAGAGCCACCCCCTCAGTCTGTAAATGTCTTCATCTGTACCATTAGGAACGCAGGCTATTTTGTAAAATGTCTCTTCCTGCCCTCTCCTCTCCATGCAACAACGTATCCTTCTATTTGATCAAAAGGGTGGATTAGGCTTCTGCTATATGCCCTGCACGATGGTGGAGACCAGGTAATAATAAACAGTGGAGAAGACGGATTCAACCCTTCCCCTTGCGAGGCTTCTAGACTGCTAAAGGAGCGATCTCTTAAACATATAAACAAAGAGTTAAAATGTGGTATGGTAAGCACTGAGGTCTCCAGTGTGAGGTCCACATGGAGGTAGCACATTGCTGAGATCTGAATGGAGCAGAGCAGGTGGGTGTGAAGAGCTTTTGGAAAGAGATTCCCAACTGGGTCAGAATATCTACGTCACCAGGGGCTTATTTTAGAGAGCACAAAGATAAAATCTGTAAAGAAAGTCTGTAAAACAGAACATACCAGGCTGGGGACGTGCGCATAAGTGTGCTCACTGCCTTTGCGGGGGATGGGGGCACATTCAGTTCTGAGTACCCACATCAGGAAGCTCACAGCCACCTGTGTAGGCAGTTCCAGGGGCTGGCTTCACTTCCATGGGTACCTGAGTGCCCATAGTGCACAAAAATTCATGCAGGCACACATGCATGCACAGATAAATAAAAAATAAAATCAAGAAATCTTATTAAAAACAAAAACAAACAAAAAAAAGAACATGAAACGAAAAAACAAAAACAAAACAACAACAAAGCCAGAACATTCCTCAGCTCAAAGACAGCAAGGTCAGCAAGTCCCAAGAATATACTCTAGTGACAGAAGTGGAGGAATACAGAAGGCAGGGGGAGGTGACAGAAGGCAATGCAGAAGCCAGGTCAGGGTGGGTTTTGTTAGACAGATTTGTGTCTACAGAGATGCACTAACGCTGAGCGCCGCAGAGACCCTTACCGCAGGAAAGTGGCATGATCTGATGGGATTTATGTTGCAGACAGATCACTCAGGCTAACCTGTGAACCATGGATTCAAGGGAACTCGGCCAGCAAGTGTTTTAGCAATTAGGTGAGATGATGTAACAGAGTCGGGAGCAGTGGTTGGATTTTAGTAATATTTAAGAGGTGAAATCAGCAGATCCAGAAGATTTATTGAATGGGAAAGATGTGAAGGGAGCACAGTTCCTGGGAGAACACACTGATTGTGCTGCCGACCAGCCACTACTCCTGCTGCCGCTGCCTGCCGCTGCTGCTGCTGCTGCTGCAGCTACTCCTGCTGCTGCCGCTGCTGCCACTGCCCCTGCTGCCTCCACCATTGCTGCCCTTCCAGTCACTTCTGTCTGGTGGTTGCTCCCTGGTGGGTTTCAGGCAATGGATTCTCTCAGGGATACATCAGAAGCGGCAGGTGTCTTTCGTCGAAAGGCACGGCAATTGAGCTGGTCCCATTTTTAGGGATGCCCACTTGAATCACTTTTAAGTTGCTGCTGACCATAGGTCTCTGGTTCAGGGTTCTTTTATAACTGTTACTACGCAGTCTGTGAGAAGATGACTTGAGGCTAAGTATCTGCTACCCAACAGATTTTGAACGTGACTGGTTTCCATCCGTGCCATTGGTTTTGATCCCGTTGGCACACGACGGCCTTCTCGCATCATGCTTCATTGTGTATGTGACAGATTTCATCTGAAAGTTAACAGAATATAAACAGATGGACAGCAAAACAAACGAGTCTTCCTTCTAGCTTTTACCTTCCTTTAGGGTTTCTTGGGCTCAGCAAAGACTTGGTCCTCTTATTCACAGTACTGGCTGATTATGCAGGGCTCACTATGGATGTCCACACTGTGCCTCACTTTCAGTTACTCTCCAGGAACTTCCCTAACACTTTCCTATTAGAAGAGATTCATTGTTTGATTTCTCTGCTTCAGGCCTGAGGCCGCTACTCCTCCACTCACCCCTGTGTTCTTAGAAAAGGGCAACATTTGGAAGTATGGATGGGTTGGCAGATAGACTCTCTCGCTAAGGGCCAGAAGGTGCTTAGCCTTCTGGCAACTTCGTTTTGGCCTATGGAAGAAGTCCATGGAAAGAATTGGCATTGGCATTTGTCAGAAGCCTGACCATATTACTATCAAGCGTGTTGGGGTGAGAGGTGGAAGCTGGAGAGATAGCTCAGTGGTTCAGAGCACTTGATGCTTTATAAGAGGACCCAGGTTCAGTGCCCAGTACCCAGCTTGTAACTGTCTATAACTGCAGTTCCAGGTGGCTTAACTCCCTCAGGCACTAGGCATGCATGTGGTCCATATACATGCATGTAGGTAAAGCACTCATATATACATACATGTAAGGTAGAAATAAATAATTTTTAAAAAAAAAATAATAGTAAAGATTTCTAGGTCAGCAAGATAGCTCAGCAGGTGCAGGTGCTTGCTGTGAAACCTAATGACCTGAATTCAATCCCAAGTCTCTCACGTGGTGGAAACAGAAAACTGACTCTCCAGTTGTCTTCTGATTCCACAGAGCAGCCACAGCACAGAGGCACTCATGTACATACAGACACAAAAACAAACAAACACAGATGCTTGATGTTAAACTCATGGCTTCAGTCATTTAGGGCCATCAAAGCAAAGCTCTTCTCTGGGTTGGAGAGCTGGCTCACGGGCTAAGACCACATGCTGCTGCTCTTCCAGAGGATC
>JADRCD010215941.1:10242-22417 GCA_019843815.1 Montemys delectorum | reverse complement strand
GTATTAGTCGGGTACTGTCAGAGCCTCTCAGGAGACAGCTATATCAGGCTCCTGTTTAGCTAGCACTTTTGGACATCCACAATAGTGTCTGGATTTGATGATTGAATATGGGAAGAATTCCCAGGTGGAGCAGTCTCTGGATTGTCATTCCTTCAGTCTCTGATTCATAGTTAGATTCTGAAACTCCTTCCATGGGTATTTTGTTCCCCCTTTTAAGAAGGAATGATGTATCTACACTTTGGTCTTCCTTCTTGAGTTTTTTGTCGATTGTGGATTGTACTTTGTATATTCCTGGATATTCCTGGATAATATCCACTTATCAGAGTGTGCATACCATGTGTGTTCTTTTGTGATTGGGTTACTTCACTCAGGATGATATCATTTAGAATAATTTTAAAAGTGCATATCAAAGTCAGCTTTTTAAGCAACTCTTGATGAGCAATAAAAAATATTTAAAGGCTGCCATGTGTTGTTTAAAAATGATTAATATCACAATGAGCAACTTGAACTTGCTTTGTAACGAACATACTTGTTTGAACATGTCATCAATCACATCAAAGAATTAGAGATAATTGTTTTCTTTTGTTTCTAGACATATTAAGCATTGCTATAATTTAGAGTTCATTTATTGAACCAGCGATTTTGAAATCACCTTGACATTTGGAGAGATTAGCACTATAATAGATTCTTTGTGCAAACGAATATTGCAAAACTTTTGACATCAATAAATTCCATCTGTCATTTTTGGCTACTTTGAAGCTGAGATGGGAGTTCCATAATGAAAGAACCTAAAGACTACGAGTTCACCTAGCATGGATGTTCAGTGAACTCCAGGAATGTGCCTGTCACATCAACTTATCTGTCGTACCTAAGATACAACCCTCAGATTTTTATCTGAATTCAGGAAATCCATCTCAGAGCCTTACTTTACTAGCTGAGCTAATTTCCTAGAATTTTGCAGAGAGATTTAGAGAATGAATATTGTATTGTATTGTTTTGTTTTGTTTTGTCTTGTTTTGTTTTTTTAACTTAAAATATTAGTAATTATTTAAAAAAAGCAATGTATCTTATTTGTTAAGTACAATGAATGTCTGTACTGGAATGATATTTCTTCTGTAAAGTAAGTCAGTAAAAAGTGAATTTTAGATACATTCTCAGAAAGGAAAGAAGTGATGGAGATGATTATTCTAAAACTGGGCCTTTTGGTATTGGACAATTATTATCAGGAAGAGATTGTAGATTTCACTCCACCCTGTGTAGTCTGTGCTGCTTTAGTTTATCAATGAACATGCTAGCAGTTTCTTTGCAAGGTAGTCAGTCACAAAACCTCATTCCTCACCTTTATCTTCATTCTGTATCCTTAAACAGATGCTACATAATTGAAAGTCAGCCAAGAGAATGTGTTGTGCATCTCTCTGCCAACTGCCTTCTACTGCAAGAAGCTTGCTTCTCTGACTAGGGCTGAGGGAAGCTCAGGTCTACAAGTGGAAACAAATATTTCTTATCTTGACAGGAGGACTGTTTACCAAAATAACAACAATTCTGCACTAGGGTTTAGGGCCCCCTTGGAATTAGTTTTTTTTTTTTTTCATTGGAGTTAAAGTACCAGACACAAAATGCCCTTTTATGGAGTAGGCCTTCGCTCCAAACAGAATGTGCTTAGTTACCACATAATAGTCATGTTGCTATGCATAAGCAAGCATATCTTGCTGTCCAGACCAGTGATGTTTTGTTTTGCTTTCCTATGCCTTAAGTAATATAAAATATTGACAGGATAGAGAAAGTACCTTGGTCAGTTTGAGACTGATTTCTTTATCTTGGTAGTCAAACTGTGGTGTGTCTTCAATGTAGGATCTTACCATGTAGTTATGGTGGATACCCCAAGGACAAAGATAATATTGTTTGGAACCTTTATATGGTGGTATCCAGTGGCTTTCACTGTGATTTTTTGTTTAATAAGCTATATATTATCAATAAATATGGTCTCTCCATGCTTGGTAATTTTGTTCAAACTCTTGCTCTCTTTTTCAGTTGTGTTTTAAAATTCGTTTGCTAACTGTTGGGTTTCTATTATGAAAATGGTCTCCATAGGCTTATATATTTGAAAACTTGTTCTCCAGTTAGTGGATGTGCTGGGAAGAATTGAGAGGTATAGCCATTTGGAAGAAGTATGTTACTAAGGGTAGTCTTTGAAGATCCTAAAACTTATATCATTCTCTCTCTCTCTCTCTCTCTCTCTCTCTCTCTCTGTGTGTGTGTGTGTGTGTGTGTGTGTGCATCAGGGTCATAGATTATGATATGACTTCTCACAAACACAACTCTGTTCCAATGTCATGCCTGTCTGCTTGTTTTGTTGTTGTGCACCCTGCCATGATGGTGATGGACTCCAACCTGCAACCATCAGCCTAAAATTAAATGCTTTCCTTTATAAGTTATACAGCTCATAGGGATTTATCACAGCTTTAAGGAAGTAACTAAGAATTTCCATAAGGCTTCTTAGAATTCCTTGGGTTTAGTAAGCCCACTCAACATCTCATTAGCTCTTCTGCCTCTCAGCTCCATCTCACATATTCCTTTAATCCTTAGAATTCTCCCCATTTGTTTAACCTCACAATTATTCTAGAATCATTTCAGCTTTTTTAAAAATATGATTATAACATAGTAGACTTCCATATAGGTTTTATATGCACCTCCTCTGTGCTATCCTTCCCCTCTACCAATTGTTTCCCCCATAGTCCCCTACCTCTCCCTCTTTAAGTCTTTTAGTACTCCAGCTATCTCTTCTTGTTATCTTATAGTTGTTCCTGTACCTATACCTATACCTGTGTTATCCTGTTTCCTTTCCTTGTCCTTCCCCAAATAGTCATTTTGTAGTTTCCTAGATCGCATTTGTGCTCCAGATTAAACCTGAAAAACAGAAGGTTTTTTTTTGAAGTCAGGATCCATGTAAAAAAAATACTTACTACATTTGTCTTTCTGTGGCTGAGTTTCCTCCCCCAATATGTTCTTCCTGTTCTTTTCATTTACCTGAAATTTTTATTTCATTTTTATGGGAAACTAATATTACACAGTATGCATGGCCATATTTTTTTCCCATTCATTTGTTGCAGGTCATATAGGAGGTCCCATTTCCTAGCCATTGTGAATAGAATGCTTATGAACATGGATCTATGAATTTCTCTGTATTTGGACATGAAATCCCTAGGGTATATGCTCATAGGTTGTGTAGGGTCATATAATAGTTTCATTACTACCTTTTGAATAAAACCTCCAGACTCATTTCCAAAGTGGTTGAATTTATTTGTACCTAACGAACAGCAATAAGAGCTCCCCTTTTCCTATATTTATGCTTGCAACTGTGCTCATTTTTGTTCCAAATGATGATGTCCTTGCTGATGGATAAGAGGTGGAATCCTAAAAAGCAGATTAATTTTCATTTCCCCGATGACTACAGATGTTAAGCATGGTTTGTGTGATTCCTAGCCATTTTTAATCTTTCTTTTTGGAACTTTCTGCTTTGGTCACCAGTGGGCATTGTTTCAGTTCAAATCATTTCGTCACTCTGGGACCTGCTTCTTTTTTAAAATTACTATTTCTTGGAGGAAAATTGTACTGGAATTGTTAATTTTCATGCTTAGTCTCTTTAGTTCTCAACATTCTCAACATTGTAACCCCTGAAAGTTTGGTTCACACTGTATTTTCTCTGTAGAAATAACCTGTGAAGGCCTCACTTTTTGCCAACAAATGACAATAAATGACAGTCCCACTTCTCTTCCAGCCAGTGACAACCACAGATCCTCAAGATGTCCCTATGTGCTAGGTGGTAGTCAAGCTTTTGCAGAGCCATAACTTAAACTCAGAAATCTGCATTCCATTCAATTACCAAGTTAGTATACAAAATTATAATTAAAGTGAATTTGAGTGTTTTCTAACAGTCTTAGAGGAAGTATCGTGGGGACTGTCCCTGACTCTGTTGCCTACCTGTGGATCTCTTTCCTCTAAGTAGGCAGCCTAGTCTGGGCTCAGTGAGAGAAGATGTGCCGAATCCTGCAGTGACTTTGATGTGAACAGGGTGAGTTGGTACATAAGAGTCCTTCTCTGAGAAGAAGGGGGAAAGGGATGTGTGAGGCAAGGACTGGAAGGTGGTGATATGAGTGGGAAGTAAAGTAAATCAATAAATTTATGGAAAAAAGTAAAAAATAAGAAAGAAAGAAAAAAAAGACAAGGGTAAAGAGTCCTGGCAAATGTGTTTAAGCTAACAAATCAGTTGATTTAGAGTTAATCAAGAGTGAAATTAAAAAGATGGCTCTACACTACTGAGATTAAAAGTCTTACAAAACATAGTACATCATAGTAGAACAATTGTTCATACTCTTTCTCCTGAAAAACTTTATTTTGTGCCTCAGTGGATATCACCAACAATTTTCCAAGTATAACAACCAGGGGACAATTATAACACCAAGAAAAAAAATGAGCATTTGAGTAAAGTTATCTTTATTTGAATATTACAAAGTGTAGTTCCATAGGTTATAACTAAGTAATTCCTATTCTTAAAAGAAATAAATGTAAAGAGTCCAATTTTCATGGAGACTGCAACATAAAATGAGTGCAAATGTGTTTTGACATATTTAAAGATATTAACTTGAATTACATATATAATTTTTAAAGCTTCATTTATTTACTTAGAATAATTGAATTCAATATTTCAAAAAAAGGTAAAAAAGTAAATTGTCTTTGTAATATCTTTGGTTTTAAAATCATATTTCTGAATAACCTCTTTGTTAATCTTTTCATTACATATCACATTTTATTATAGCTTATTGTTATCAAAACAGTGCCAAATATTATAATAAAGATACTTTCGTCTATTTGATTTGAAAGTAATCAAGGTACTTAAAAGTCTGGTTAACCTTTGCATACATAATGAGAATGTTTCCTATTAAAAACAAATCAGATACATTAGAAAGCGTGATTATAATTTCACAAATCATGGCCTATCTGTAAGGCTGTTATAGGGGAAAAAAGACTTTTTTTTTTTCACTCAGCTTGCTCAGTGCTGTCATTTTGTGACATACTGCTTGCTGCAGTGCTCTGGCTAGATATAGTACCTTAAGTATGTCTGGCCTTTTTATACTGTCTCAAGGTGCTGACACTTGAGAAGTATGTAGTTGTGTTACCAAAAAGAATTAAAAAAAATAAAAATCAGCATCAACTGACTCAACTGCCCAATAAAAAGATGAAGTGCAAAAAAAACCTCACTAACATTTAAGGGTTTTTTTTGTTTTGTTTTGTTTTGTTTTGTGCTGCATTCAGATCCTTGGCCATGTCTCATGATGGCAGCGGCTCATAGGCCCAGCACATCTGCGTGGTTTTTGTCAAAGCCAGTGAAGTGTAAAACATCCCAACAGTTTTCCCCCTTATCTGAGAGCTTGAATCCTGTAGGCATGCTTTTATAAGACCTGATAAAATTAGTGCTTTCTGGTAAATTAGTGTTTCTAGAACCCTCTTAGGAAAAGAGTGTTTAGTAATTGTTGAAAGATAAAGCAGAAAATGTATTTAGTAAAAAAGAAAGGGCATTTGGGTGTTGTGACACTGTAGGATTTGCTTAGACATTTCTGTTTTGTTGTGTGTTCACCTCCATCATCCTGTTATTCTCTCTTTACTGCGCGGCTCCTTTTGTTCCTCAGCTCTTCTGAGTCTGTGACTCTACTCCATCCTCAAGGCAATCTTTCTGTTTTTTTATTCCTAAGAATTTCTTGTTCTCATAGACTGGGCTATTTACAGAAATCAAGGTCACATTTCATTTCAGTCCATTTAAAACAAATCATTTTAATACATTTGTAATTGTATCAGCCATTTAGATAGCACCTCAACAACCACTTTAAATTTCTTAGCTGACAGGTTGATTTTTGAAATTTTCTTCCACTAGTACTATCAATTTTCCAATGCTATTGGAGTGAAATACATGGTAGCCTCTCAATATCTAGCCATTTTTAGAGTTAATGAAAATATAGCTTCACAGCAAAGAAATACACTGCACAAGGGGAGGGTTGTTGGAGTCTTACAATATTTTATTAGTAATTAGCATTGGGAAATATAAAGGATAGAGACGTAAGAAAATTGTTTTAGGGAATAAACCATGTAAAGTGAGTCATCTTCAAAATCATACACGCAAATCATCAAAGAGTGTTATGGTTTTCTAGTTTAAGGATTACTAATTATAATAGCAGCGTGATGGAGGAGGAGGGAGCAGGCTTGGTCAGCAGCAGAGGCCTTACTGGCAGTAACAAGCAAGACAGTGCGAGCATAGAGTGCCTCACTCTTTTCCTGCCAAGTGTGTCACTGCTGTTGAGAACTGGGGCAGATTGGTTTTGCAAAAGTGTGTTTTCAGGTTGGCATAATAATTAGGGAAGGAAAACAGAGCGATATAAGATGGGCCCACACTGATTATCACATTCTTATAAGGGGTTATATTAATTGAACTCAGTGGGTTATGTAAATTGAAAGATGGAAAATATGTTGTGTTGGAAAGGACAAGAGTTGGGGAAGTAGTTGGAGGAGAACAGAGGGTATGATTAAGATACATTCTCTGTTGGTATGAAATTTTCGATAAACAAAATACTTTACAATTACCTAGGATTTTCTTGTGTGTTTGAGGCTCAACTACATGAAATGTTTACTGATTCTCCAAGTTTAGAACTCACACAAAAAGTAGAATAAAAACCAGTTCAAGAAAATTGTCTTCTCCAACCTTCAATGTCTTGATGTGTTAGTATGAAGTTATGAATTTGAGACATCACTAGAAGGATCCTGTCAGTAAATTTGTGTAATTAAATACTTATTAATTACCATATATCTGACAAGTTTAGCCAGCATCTCTTTGAGGTACTTCTTTAAAAGTTATTGACGCTTACATCTTTTCCCACACTCTGCTCTGTTCTTTATACGCTCATTATATGTTTATATGTTCTCTGTGCTCTAAGAAACATCTCCTTTTATATGCTCTACAATGATCCTACCAGTTATCAAACCATTGAAAAAAAAGTTTTTGTTAAAAAAAAAAGCATTAGGTAGACTTACAAAATTCATCCAGTGTATATTATTACTCATTAATTAAAAATAATGAAATTTCATCATTTGTTGGAATGCAGATTAAAATGAAGTTGAGTACAAAGGAATTAGACACATAAAGAAAATACTACAAAATTTTATTCCTACTCATTAGTAGAAAATAAGGTGCAGAGTAAATGAATTCACAGAACCTAAAAATTCTGATGGGAAAAAGGTAAACGACTGCCCTCTGAGGTCCTGTTGTATAGAAAAATAATATCTAGTCATCTGTAATGTAATAAGGTAGCTATAGCAAAAAATAATTACGTAGTTCAAAATAATATAAAGTACTTAATGATTGCTTCCCACATAATGAAATAATAAACACTTCCAGGGAAGGATATGCTAGTTAACTCAATCTTGCTATCACATATTATATAGGTAAATCAGAATAACACATTAAAATTATATTATTTGTAGTTACAAAATTATGTACATATATATAATTACAATTATATTACAATAGAAATTACAATATTGCATTTCACTCTCTCAGAAATATGTATTTTTCAATATATTCTGAAAAAATATTAGTGAAAATAAATCCTAAAATTTTAGAAAATGTTCTGTGAGAACAGGCAAACTTATGAATAGCAAGCATCCCTAAAGGAAACCTGGGGTGAATGCATTGCTAACCCGTGGAACCTTGGGATGAGTGCATTACTTACTCATGGATGAGGTCCAGCAGCTCTTGGGTTCAAGGGCAATGACAAGACCAGGGAATAGTGACATAATTTACACCCTCCTAGGTTTCTATACATTTATCCGTTTATTTTTTACTTACTAGTTTTTGAGAATTCACACAATGTGTTTTCTTCTTACTCACCTCCTAACACTCCTCCTCCTGGATATGGAGCACTTTCCACCCAAACAAATTAATGTCTGTTTTTTTTTTTTTAATTCTATTTTTCAATTGGATATTTTCTTTATTTACATCTCAAATATTATCCCCTTTTCTCATTCCCCCTCCCACTAATTCTATGAAGGATCCATCCCATATAAAATCACCAAGCCCAGACACTATTGTGGATGCCAGCAAGTGTTGACTGATGGGAGCCTGATATAGTTGTCTCCTGAGAGGCTCTGACAGTGGCTGACTAATACAGAAGTAGAGGCTCACAGCCATCCATTGGACTGAGCACAGGGTTCCCAATGAAGTAGCTAGAAAAAGACCGAAGGAGCTGAAGGGGTTTGCAACCTCATAGGACCAACAACAATATGAACTAACCAGTACCCCCAGAGCTCCCAGGGACTAAACCACCATGGACCCATGGCTCCAGCTTTATATGTAGCAGAAGATGGCCTAGTCGGTCATCAATGGGAGGAGAGGCCCTTGGTCCTGTGAAGGCTCTATGCCCTAGTGGAGGGGAATGTCAGGGCCAGGAAGCAGGAGAGGGTGGGTTGGTGAGCAGGGAGAGGGGGGAGGAAATAGGGTTATTTTCAGAAGGGGAAACAAAGAAAGGGGAAAACATTTGAAATGTCTTTCTTATAGTCCCATCAAGTTCAAGCATATGTTGCCCATATGTGCTTTAGTGTCTGGTCTCACCTTTAATGTAACCTGTCTATCCATCTCCCAGAAGTTGTCAATCTGCCCATAGATCCTTAGCACAGTATTCGACTTCATGCCATTTCTCCTCTCCATGCTATAACTTATCTAGCTTAAGCTTTTCCAAGTCTTGTGCATATTGTATCAGTGTTTATGAATGAACTCCCATGTATAGTACACTATCTATATCTAGAACATGTTTCCATGTAGCCATTCAGCATTTTTGGCTTTTTCAATCTTTTCTGCACTCTCTTCTACCAAGAACAACAAAGGGTTGGGTGGAAAGTTATAACATAAATGCCCCATTTAGCAGCAGGTAATTCTTTTGTTATTATATTAAAAAACTATTCTATGCTCAGAGCTGGAAGATATATTAATTATTATAATACATATATGTATGTATTATAATAAATCATTACCAGTCAGTTTACAACTATATCTCTTTTGAGATAGTAGTAACAATGAGATATTAATAGGCTCTTTGCTTGGGCCTTTGAGCTGTCTAGCCACAGTCTGAATCAACTCCAGTGCCAGTTATGAGTGTAAACTTTTTGAGCAACTCTTAAGCCAATTCAGAGAGTGGTTGTTTACACCTATAACCTTCATGTCACAATTACAACAGTGTTCATGTCTTGACAGGCTGGTCATTCTTGAAGCACCAAGAGTTCTCAGCTTGGTAAAACTATTCTTTTTCTCCTCTGAAAGACGATACCTTCCAGTGCTATATTCAAAAGATTTCATATCCTATTACAGATATATGTGCTTGTTACATCCATTGATGCTTATTCACAATGACTGGAAAGTGTAAACAGCCTAGAAGCCCATCAAATGATGAATGAGTAATGAAAGTGTGTGTATGTATTTTATGTATATATATATATATATATGCATATTACATATGTTACTTGTTATTATTCATTTGTTAAATAAAAACAAAATTATTAAATTTACAATTAAATTGATGGAACTAGAAACAATCAGTTTGAGTGAGGTAACCAAGATCCAAATATACTAACAGTTGTGGATTTTCCCTCTTTGTTCATATTATCCTTGAATTTAGATGTAATGGGTCTCTGTAATGGGACAAAAATACCCCTACTAACAAGCTCAATATCACAAATAAACATCCTAACACCAGTAGTGGGCTATCTTCTTTGAAGTTGTTGCTGAGTGAGATCCCATAGACCACAAAACATTATAGAATACTTCTAATGTTCTTGGTTACCCTATGGAACTTCACAGGAAGAGCCTATTTCCAAAACCACCACTCACTTGAATCACAGATCTTGAAGAAATTAGGCTGATCTGCACTTGAAAGCTTTCAATACTTTCATCATGGCCTCTAAAATAATTTATTTTTAATTTAAATGTCCCTGAGTACTGACCCAGATATCTATTTCTTCACAATTACAAATTTTATTTTAAAAGAAATGGAAGGTGCCTTTCCTATAATTTGTCATAAACAAAGACGCCCACCTTGTCAATGCTGTATTCTTTTCTTCTGTCCTTAATACTAATTATATTGTAAAACCAAATCAGTAAATGAAAAATAAAGTTATAAAGGGAACATAACAGGAACCACACACATACCTTCTGAGTTTTCATGTCAGTTCCCTTTACTGTCTAGAAGGCAACTGGACACCAAAAATTTCATTCTTGTTCTTTATATTTTAAAATGGGATACAGACTGTCAAACTAGGATTCTCAAACTTGCACAGGAAAAACTTCACTTAGAGCCTAAGTTTTCACATTTTATTAATCATTAATTTAATACCAATATTTTCTAATATTTTCAGCATGAGAACAATATTGTGGCCTTGCGTTTAGCCTACACAGATGTGAAGTTTAATGCAAGTCCTTCCATGACAAAGAGAACTTTTAATAGAACTATAACTCTTTACTTTTCTTGAAATCATTGTCAGAGCAGTCATTGTTTATCACTAACAACTCAATTCATGCTCAAGAGTGTGATTAAAGTAGGTAACCTCTGGGTCTCTTTCCCATCCAATATTATGTAATTTTATGGTTTTTTTCCCATAAAAACACTCAAAAAAAGAACTCAAGTAGAAGAAAAGGTTTTGTGTTAATTCCCCATAATTTTCTCTGGGTAAATACAATGTCAAAAATGATGATTGAAATAATTTATTATCCTTGAATAAGTAAATGGAAATGATGCTTTTATGCCACAGTGAAAAATTATGACCTGGACTTAAAATAGACATAATAGAATGTTACCATGATAATTACAGTATTTACAAAGTTCTCTTCTGAGTATCTTATTTTCACATCGAATTTCTTGAAGTTATGCTAATGCTAATTATTTAGAAGCTATTTTGAATGCTATTCACTTTTTACTTAATGAAAGTACAAAAATTTAGTATTTGATTTTCTTGTATTATAAAACCCACACTGCTGGCAGAGGTTTTGGTTTTTGTAGTGTTTCAGTGGATTCTGAAATCTGAGAAAGGGCTGTGACCTCTCACTCAGATCCTTCTCTAATTTCCAGAGTTTCAAAGCATGCTGCTAACTGGAAAACTGATGCCTAGACATGCTTCAAGTTTAGAGAGAACAGTAAGTCCAGATAAGTGAGTGAATGCCTAAATGGTATTTTGGGGGTATTTAATAAATTAAAATATCAAAGAAACTGCTGAATTTAAATTGGAATTCCAATTCTTTATATTTCACAGCCTTGTAAGAAGCCAGGTACAATTCTAGATTTCTTTTTTTGCTGTTCATTTATTTTTCCCATTATAATATAATTATATCTCTTTATTAACTTTTCTTTCCTTCAATCTCTCCAGTCAAAGCTTCTCCATTTTACAACAAATCCATGTATCTTTTTAAATTAATTTTTGTTGCAGGCATGTATACGTATTCCTAAATATAAACTGTTCATTCCATATAATGTTACTTGTAAGTATGTTTTCATTCCTGTCCATTTGTGAGGATCTCATGATTTCTTTACAGACATGTCTTAGGCCTCATATGGTTTCTACGGTCTTCTTATGATGGACCATTTACCACTGTTTTTCTTTATATATATATTTTTTTTCTATATTTTTTTTTATATTTTAGTTTTTCGAGACAGAGTTTCTCTGTGTAGCCCTGGCTGTCCTGGAACTCACTCTGTAGACCAGGCTGGCCTCAAACTCAGAAATCTGCCTGCCTCTGCCTCCTGAGTGCTGGGATTAAAGGTGTGCGCCACCACTGCCCAGCCATTTACCATTGTTAAGTAGCAATTTTCCCTGAGTTGATAGATTCCATCCTGCAAGGCACCTCTTTAAGGCTCAGGATGTTCTATAGAGAGGTAAAAGAATCTGAAGTTAATTCAAATGTGTCTTGATTTTCTTCAAACTGATAAATACTTTAGTCCTCTTCCTCTTCAAGCTTATGGAAATAGTAAAGACTACTGAGACACATTGACTAGAAGAACCTCAGAATGCTAAATGAGAGAGAGAGAGAGAGAGAGAGAGAGAGAGAGAGAGAGAGAGAGAGAGAGAGAGAGAGAGAAGAGAGAGG
>JADRCD010215941.1:0-10142 GCA_019843815.1 Montemys delectorum | reverse complement strand
AGAGAAGAGAAGAGAAGAGAAGAGAAGAGAAGAGAAGAGAAGAGAAGAGAAGAGAAGAGAAGAGAAGAGAGAAGAGAGAGTGCCCAGAAGATGAAGAAATCAATCAAGCTTTCTGAAAGACAAAGCAGACAGGCTGTATGCAAGAGACATGGATCAGTCATACTATTTAGAAGAATCTCATAACAAATGATATTCTTGAAAAGATAAACTACAACTTGTTGAGACACCTGCAAGCTCTGCAATACATTAGATTTCAGTGTTTATGAGCTATTGCACCTGCCGTGCTGAGCTTTTGGTGGTATAGCTGCCTTTGAGTCATTTAAGCTCCTGTATGTAATTGCTTACCTATAGTTTTGTGAGTTTTCCAAATAATAATTATCAGCTTAACAAGTTGGATTTGCTCTTTTCTGTTATCAGTTCTCTGTCTGGATTTGATCACATTTCCCAAGAACAGTGTGTCACAAAGTGTGTGTGTATGTGTGTGTGTGTGTGTGTGTGTGTGTGTGTGTGTGTGCGTGTGTGTGTGTGCGTGTGTGTGTGTGTTTATACAATCACCCACATGTATATACATGTATAGATCACTCACATATCAATTCATAATTTGACTAATGCTTTGAAAAGTATTACCTGTAAAAATAACTTTTATTTGCCAGATGTAATTGTTATCTCAGTGGGTTACTGTTCTATAAGCTTATCTTTTCTAGTTCTTTCTGCACTCTGGCTCAACTCAGCTTTTCTGGTACACATTCTTCTTTGATCTGACTGATTCAATCTGACTTCTTCCTCCTACTGTGTGAGTTATTCTGCCTGGCCTCATACTAATTTTGACAATATTTTCTAACATTTTCACTCCTTATTCCCTGGCCTATTCTGTCTTCACATGCAACATGTCTTTTTGTAAAACTGTCCTATATTTTTCCTCCAATCCCCTCCTGCCTCTGTGTTGTTATCTCACATCACCTCTTTCCTTGCTGTTTTCTTAAGTAGCCTCTCTTTCCTATTCTGTTTTTATTCTGTCAGTTATTTCTATGATTAGTCACTTTGTCTGTCTCTCAATAATTAGACATCATTGTTTGGGATTAAATGTGTGTGTCTGTATTCCAGCCAGAGGGATTAAAGTGTGTGATGTGGCTACATTCCTTCAGGATCATCCAGACCTAGAAAATCTCTATATGATTTGGATATGATCCCTTGCCAGAGCAGTCATGTAGCTGGATTAAAACCTCTTCCATCATAGCTTCAATAATAATTATTGCTTGTTATCTACCAGTTTTAATTTCAGAGTATTGGTTTTTTTCTCTTGTTTTCCAGAGAAGACTTGTTAATAAGATTTTTTTGTGCATTATAAATTTTTTCTTATTGACAAATCAACTGAAAAGCCTCTAAGGTGTTGGGCACTGCTTCTATAATGAAGGTGATATGAATCTGAAGCAGGCTAACTTCCTGGACTTGTCCTTTAATTTCTGTGTGGATTGAAATAGTCAGTTGACTCATCTAGGATTCTTTTCAGCACTGCATGGAGATAACTGGGTAGCAGTACCTGTATATGGAACACATGCAATGTCGTCTTAAAAGCAATTTAGGATGTTCCAGCTACACACTGTCTTGTATTAAACAGATAACGAGTAACTATTTTTAGAGTGCTAGTATCCTAGTTTCAATATTGTCTGTTGATATTTGCGCTGTTGCTATGCATTGTAATGCTAAATTCTATACCTAAGCATCTAGGCTTAAGAGTGTCTTCTCACATTTACAAGCTTTTGTTTTGCAAACCTTGTTCCTTGATTTAAAACTATTGGTTTAATAAAATTAGCTACAGAAAAATAATGGATGGATTAGAGGTAGGTGGGTTTGGAGTGACACAGTTGGAGAAGGAGAGATGAACAGGGAGGAGGAAGAAAGAGAGAAGGAAGAAGCTGCCATGAGAGGAGATGGACTATGAGCACATGACCAAGAGAAACAGCAAGTATCTGGGGTACACCGCAGGAGAGGTAGCCAGGCCTGGGGTTAGAATAGTAGATTAGGGGATATCACCCAATAGTTGTCAAAGCCATATAAAATAATCATAGTCTGAGTTTCATCAGTTTATAAGCTTCAATTAGTTGTACTACAATTGTCCTTCTGTTACAGTATCTAAATTTATAACATTATCTGAGAAGGTAAATTTCAAGAAAAAATACTTTCTATTCTAATACTTTCAATGTGATAATAAAAAATGAAAATATACAACATAGAATAAATTTCATCCTCTTCTTTTTACTATATTCTCTTGCAAAGTTTTGTAGTTAGTTTTGTATACACACACACACACACACACACACACACACACACAGGACTTCTATGATCACAAAATATACAGTGATCTTTTTTTATTTCCCACCAGAAAGGAATTGATCAGTTCTCAGTGGATACCAAAAAGATGTCCTCTGCAGTTCAATCTAGACAGTGTCTTAAGACTGTCAATTCTCACAAGCCAACCTAAATATAGCTATCTCCTGAGAGGCTCTGACAATACCTGACTAATACAGATGTAGAGGCTCACAGCCATTCATTGAATTGAGTACACTGTCCCCAATGAAGGAGTGAGAGAAAGGATCTATGGAGCTGAAGGGTTTGCAGCCCCTTAGGACGAACAACAATATGAACTAACTAGTACCCTCAGAGCTCCCAGGAACCCAACCACCAACCAAGGACTATACATGGTGGGACTGATTGTTTTGGGAGCATGTGTATAGTAGAGGATTGCAAAGTCTATCATCAATAGGAGGAGAGGACCTCGGCCTTGTGAAGGTTTTGTGCCCCAGTGTAGGGGAATGCCAGGGCCAATAAGTGGGAGAGGGTGGGGTGGCAGGCATTGGGAGGGGGAGGAAACAGGGGTTTGTTCTTGTTGATTTTGTTTGTTTGTTTGTTTGTTTGTTTGTTTTTTGGAGGGGAAACTAGGAAAGGAGAAATTTACATGTAAATAAAGAAAATATCTAATAAAAAAAAGAAAGAAAAAAAAAGTGTTAATTCTCCCAGTCCTAAAGCTGTCTCTTAGATAGAACATGTGTACAGCAAAAAGGAGATATAGAGTGCAGAGACACTCAGTAGTTTTACAGCAAAAAATGGAAAATTAGTCAGTATCAGATGAATATTATATTTCATGTAGTGTACCTTGGACCTGATGCCAAGCAAGGTCAGAGAGTTTTTCAATGAAAAGCAGATGAAATATATACATATAAAATATAATATAAATATATATCATGATAATGATACCTAGTAATTGGAATGAGGATTTGCTTAGTGGGAGAGCAAGCAGGCATTTTGAATCAGAAATTAGAAGATCATCACTCTAACTGACAAAAAAAGATAAAAATAACCTTCCAGATATTATTTATGAGCTCTCCTGTCTGTTCTGAGCTACAAGCATGACTGTAGTTAAAGGTTTCATTTTAACCCAATTAAGGTATTATTATTTTGTATTTTTGGTTATTCAGAGCTGAAATTAATTTTGACAAGTAAAGATATTTGACCAAAAACTAAGTATAATGAGTGACAGATCGATAACATGCAATTTTGGATGACAGATGTATAATTTGGCAGCCAAATACTTAAAAATTATTTAATTCCTCATTTTTTCTCTTTTTACATAAGAAATGATATGAGTTTCATTATGCGCACTATAAGCATTGAATAAGGTCCTGCAGGCATTCGTAATTAATTAGCCTTTGTTTTTCTGTGACCAAATTCTTCAAAGATCACCTTAAGGAAAGGATATTTGCTTTGATACATGGTTTCAGAGAGTATAATACATTGCAGAGTAGCTCACATGATGACTAAGTACAAAGAAAAAGAGGAGAGAGAATCAAGGCCCTAGTTTATATGATAAAGGCATCTACATTTAAGGTAAGTATTTTTCTCTAAGTTAATCTTCTCTGAATCACACTCATAGACACACATATTAGTGTAATTTCATAATATCTTTGGCATGTCTCAATCTAACCAAATTGACAGTAGAGATTGACCATCACTTATTATAACCATCACAGGGTCCACGGACGTTCCTGTACTCTATCTTATCAAAAAGTCATATCCTGCCCTTGACTGTTTATGTGAACATTTTTTTCAATGGAACATAACCATATCAATTTGTATATGTACTGTTTATAGACACTTGCTGGCTATAATGGTAGAAACGAGTAGTTGAAACAAAAGAATTTATGATGTTCTTATCAGACTATTTATATTTTTAAAAAGTTATTTGATTCCTGATGTTTGATTAAGAATGTGCTAGGTATTCTTCAAGGATAAAAATCATTTGCTAGAATTTGATCCTAATCTATTTTCCAATGAATAATCCTCGATTCTTTTAGGTTCTTCATTTTGTGACATAAATAAATAGCAAGTGTTGAGAAATCTGTGCTCAGAGTATTTTTATTTTGAAAAATTTTTATGCCTAAAATTAGTATACTACCTTCAGAAATAAGAATGTCTCCATGTTACAGACCAATTCAAAATATGGCTTAATAGTGAATCTTTTTTTAATGTCTTCAGAGATTTCATATCTCACTCTATAATTTTGTGAGAATTTTATGCAAGATATCTGAGGTGTGTTAAATGTAAAGAGAATGTCATATGTATACTTTCATTTACAAGTTTGATTACTAAATTTTATCTCATACTGGGTAGCTATATATGTTAAAAAAGTATGTAAGAATAATGAAATGAAAATAAAATTTAATGAACTCACTTTGAGTTTAAGAGTAAATCTGATTTTTAACATTAAAGTTTATTTAAATGTATATATGTATATATATGCACATATGTATGTATGTGTAAATAATATGTATACATATTTAAATCTACAATGTAAATGAACTTTAATATTAAAATTAGATATATACATAAACTCAAATAGCATCTATGAAATTTTATGTTCTAGATGGACATTTTATAGTATTAAGTTTTCAAGATTCCAAATGCCTTCAAATGCCTTTTTCCAAAGCTATTTTGTGTTATTCATCTCACTAATACACCCTCCTTTGTTCTATCCTCTTCTTTCACACCACACTTTAATCCTTCATGTTTCACTATTACTTTTTAATCATTTATTATTGGATATTTTGTTTACATTTCTAATTTTATACCCTTTCCCGGTTTCCTCTCTGGGAACCCCCTATGCCATGCCCTCTCCTCCTGCTTCTGTGAAAGTGTTCCCTGACCCACCCACTCACCTCCCTGCCCTGGCATTTCCCTACACTGGAGCATCGAGCCTTCACAGAACCAAGGGCCTCTCCTCCCAATGATGCCTGACAATACCATCCTCTGCTACAGATGCAGCTGGAGTCATGCATCCCTCCATGTGTACTCCAGTTGGTGGTTTAGTCTCTGTGAGCTCTGGGGTTCTGGATGTTTGATATTGTTCTTCTTCCTATGGGGTTGCAAAGCCCTTCAGCACCTTCAGTACTTATTCTAACTCCCACATTGAGGTCCACATGCTAATCCAATGGTTGGCTGCAAGCATCCACATCTGTATTTGTTAGGCTCTGGCAGAGGCTCTCAAGAGACAGCTATATCAGGCTCCTGTCACAAGCATTTGTTGGCATCTGCAATAGTGTCTATGTTTGGTGTCTATATATGGGATGGATTCCCAGGTTGGTCAGTCTCTGTATGGCCTTTACTTCAGTCTCAGCTCCACACTTTGTCCCTATATTTCCTCCCATTAGTATGAGTTGTTCCCCCTTCTAAGAAGGACTGAAGCATCCACATTCTTCCTTCTACTTGAGCTTCATATGCTCTGTGAATTGTATCTTGGGTATTCGGAGCTTTTGGGCTAATATCCACTTATCAGTGACTGCATACCATCTGTGTTCTTTTGTGACTGAGTTACCTCACTTAGGATGGTATTTTCTAGTTCCATCCATTTGCCTAAGAATTTCATGAAGTCATTGTGTTTTAATCATTTTTACAAGTATGTTTTATCTCTTTCCTTTAAAGCCTCTACCCATATCCTTAGTAAATCTCTCATCTCCACGGATATTTCAGATGACACACATGTATATGGAGATTCAAAGATAATATACAAAGGTGAGATCAAGCATGTGGTATTTATCTTTATGGGCTTGTGTTACCCACACAGGATACTTGTTTATAGCTGTATTCATTTACCTATGGATTGTACAATTTTATTTTTCTTAATAATTGTTTACAATTCTAGTGTAAATAACAATTTTCATCAGTCACTCATCTGGTTATCAACATCTAAGATATTTCAATTTATTGGCTTGTGTGTGTAAAAGAACAATAGATATAATTGAGCAGGTATCGATAGAATAAGATGTGGACTACTTTGGATACATATCCAAGAATTTAATAGCTGCATCTTATTTTTATCTTTTTGTGAAACCTAATCCTGATTTCCACAGTGATTTTACCATATCTCATTCTCAAAAGTAGTAGTGGTCATTTTCTCTCATATCCATGCCAGAAATTGTTGTCAATTCATTTTTTTATTTGTTTGTTTGACTTTAGGTATTCTCAGTTAGGTGAGATTAAATCTCAAAAACATTTTAATCTTGATGTTTGAACAATGAACATTTTAGAAGAGTTTCCTAGACATTTGTGTCTCATCTTTGAGATTTCTCTGTTTTGTTATATGCCCCATTTTTAATTGCCTAGTTTGTTTTCCTAGTGTTTAAATGTTTTAGATCTGTGTGTTCTACATATAAATGTGTGTCATATGTATAACTAGTAAAAGCTTTTCCCCATTTCAAGGGCTCACTAAAATAAAGTTACATTATATACAAGTAGCAATACTCCTATCAAACACTAGCAGCTAACAAATTAAAATCCCAGTGCAGGAATATATTGTTTCTATTGGAGTTCTTGGCCAAAAAGTTCTAATAAACTCTCAACCATTACAGTTATTGACAGTGTTTTTATTTATTCCACAAAACTTTATAGTAAGATTTGCTGAAAATAGCAGATATTCATGCCATAGAACATTTAAAAATTAAACCAGTTTAAGTCTTGAAGTGTTGTGGGAAATATTAAAAAAGACCGGCAAATCCGACACTACACTGGACACCAAGAGGACACATGGCTCCAGGGGTTGTTCTCAGCTCAGCAGATTCTCTGGCTTAGAGCTCCCAAGTTCCCTTGGCTGATCATTGCCATGCTAGCCCCATGCAATGACACCGCCCCCGCCCCACCTCGTGGTTAGATGTCACAATACTCAATAACCCAGTAAATTCAAAACTCAAGCTTATAATTAATCAGTCAGATTTATATATCAGTAAATTCTCAATTCACAAGATGGCTACACAGTAGTTTCAGAGCCATTTGATAATGATACAAGCTGCCCATCTAGATTAGACAAGTTATCCCAATTATTCTATCCCTATAATATATATAAGCTACCTGTGGCTATTTAAAGCCATGCAAAATCTGGATCAAATTTCTCTTGCTCTATCTTTCCTCCTCTCCTTCTCTGCCTACCTCCCCCATCCCATCTCTCCAACTCTTTGCTCCACCACCCTTTTCCCTGTATAATGACAGGCCTCCTGCTGCACTAATATTTAAATTAATTAGACAGGGGAAATCCTGCCACATGGGATGTTCATTTTTATCTGATATATCTCCTAATGCTGAAAAGTCCTATGCAAGCTACTAAAGGAGAACAGTAATCAATAATTTTACACAGTGAATCCTGTGAGCTACAGTGAATGGCTCTTCAATACACGCCCATTACTGCAATAGTAGATGGATATCATGGGAGTAACCAATGGTTTTCTGCTTAGATTTAAGTCAGGATGCATGAGATGAAACCAATACCAAGCATAATTATTAGGCCAAGAATTTATAACTAGAGAGACTATAGGTTCTAGTAGAGAATGCATAGATATTGTGCTGCTAAATGGACATAGTATTGCATTGACTACTAATAACCAGATGTCTCTCCATCCTGAGAAGATTCTATTTGCAGTAGTTGGGAATTAACAACAGCTGTCTAATATGTGGACAATAAGATGATAGAGAATGTTTATGTATAAAGGGAACACTAATACTGTATCTCCACTGCCCCAAAGTTCAGGGGTCATTGTGGAAGAGGGACAGGGAACTGTAAAAGGTAGAGATGAGTTACTACAAAGAAGCATGGTCTATTAATCATAGCTGGGTAGCTAATAGCAGTTGCACCACCACAAACATATGTGCAACCCCAAGCCAGAACAAATTCCAGCATGGAGAGGACACTTGAGTACACTTTCCAATTTCTAGCAGCAGAGCTATTGACATGTCTTAGGAGCTAGAAGAAAGAAAGAGAGTTTTCCCTAAAAGAGTAGATCCTAGTAAGTTGCCTATGCTCTAGTTTGTCTAAGGGAAAACTATATATCCAAAAATAGTTGTGTAATACCTATTGGTTTTGAGAGGTCTAAAATTAGATACAAAGTTGAGTGAGAAGGAGATAAGAGTAAGAAGGATATAAGGAAAGACTTGGGAAAATTTGGGGGAAGTGGGTAAATATGATCAAAGCATACCGTATGAAACTCTCAAGGGACTAATGAAGCATTTAAAATATAAACTTGTACCATGTTTTGTATTCAAAAGTTTGGGTAAAATTAGAGTATCAGTTTCACAACTTTTATTTTTGTAAAGACAGATTGTTAGTTATACTTGATTAGGATTAGATTTCAACCCAGTAGCAAACTAAAAATACTGCAACCATGGAACTTCAGTTAGAGCTATTCATATTGGTTTAAATATCAATAAAATAAATTTAAGTTACTGTGAGAGGAAATTAGTTTCTGAGTTATATTATTTAAATCAATATGAGAAATGAGAGGCAATTAGTTGGTATTAATGATCATTTGAAATTGTGATTTTGTTGCCCTGCTAGAAACCAAAGGTAAAGAGTGACTTCTTATTTAAGGACATATTTTTCTAAAATCTTAAATGTGCACACCCTAAAATACATAAGCATAGGACCTCTCTTGACAGCGCAGCACTTACTATTTATTTTTAACGTCAGAAATGAGTCTTTATGCCACACATACCCACAGTGACTTTACATCATCTTAAATGAGGCCATAAAAAAGGAAGTGCCTACAGCAGAAGTCTATAAATTAATGCTAACAAGACATGTAAAAGCGCTGTCTTTAAGTATATGGAATAAGTAAACTTAGCCTTCTGTTAGCATTTTTGTGGTTATTAGTGATTATTAACAAGGATTGGGAAATAAATATCCATACGCAACTAATAGCTTCGCCTGAGAAGCTTCATGACCAGACCACTGGGAGCTCAAATTGACAGGATCTGTACAACCAGAATCACAGCACTGCACAGTGTTTATTTATGGTTGGTCATCTGTACTCGCAAGTTGAGTCTAAGAACTAAAATCTCAGTGGAGCAATTTAAATCATGATCGTTAAAATTAATCTTGTCTTTTGAATTCCTAGGGGTGCTCAGGATATTTCTCTCTTAAGATCTTGGAAGTAAATAAGCAAATAAGCAAGTCCTAGGAATAAGTGTGAAATGTCTGTATTATCAAAATTAGAAATACAAAATTTTCTTTGTGAAATAGTAATGTATGTATATATATAATATATATACATATATATGTATAATATATGTGTATATATGTAGAGAGATAGAAGTATATATATTACTTTAAGAGTAATTCATAACTTTTTAAATATTAAATATTTTATTTATTTACATTCCTGTTGTTGCACCCCAGTTCCCCCTCCCACAGTTCTTCATTGTATTGATCCTCTCCCTTGCCTCTAAGAGTGTGTTTCCCCTTCCCTGGGGCCTCAAGTTTTTCAAGGATTAAGTGCATCTTCTCCCTGTGAGGCCAGATCAGGCAAACTTATGCCAATATGTGTGAGGGGTCTCAGAGTAGGCTGTGTATGCTCCTGGTTTGTGGCTCAGTCTCTGGGAGCTCCCTGTGGTCTGAGTTAGCTGAGACTGCTGGTTTTTCTATGGGGTTTCTCTCCTTTTCAGCTTCTTTAATCCTTTCCCTAATTCATCCATAGGGGTCCCTGGTTTTAGTCCAATGGTTGGTTTTACATATCTGCCAGGGTTTCAGCCAGCTGCTCATAGGGCCTCTCAGAGGACAGCCATGCCAGGCTCTTATCTGTTAGTGCACCATAACACCAGTAATA
>JADRCD010215940.1:0-11730 GCA_019843815.1 Montemys delectorum | reverse complement strand
TTCTTCTTCTTCTTCTTCTTCTTCTTCTTCTTCTTCTTCTTCTTCTTCTTCTTCTTCTTCTTCTTCTTCTTCTTTAAATAATTTCTAAACACTATGTATTTATGTTCCGAAGTTGGTAGCTTCTCTTTTCCTTTAAAATTTTTAGGCGTCTTCCCTTAATTCGGCATGTATTTTTAATATTTCTTTTGATTTTCTGCACAGTGCCACACAGGTAATACTTCAGTAGGATTATGTCGGGCCCGAATGTGCATGGGTCTCTTTGAATAACCCTATTTTACACAAAAGCCGAAGATTTGATATGACGTGTTACAAAACGTAGACAGTTCACCTGGCTTGCTTTGTGCTGGTTTTGTTTGTTGTTTGTGCATATGGTGATTACATGGTGTTCGTTCCTCCTGCCGTGCAATTGGTGATGTCAGTGCTCAGAATTTGTTCTTTAACTTTTGTTTCTTTTTAAGCTCAGCATCCTAGAACTTGCTTCTGTGTCAGGATGTGAGTTAGTTATTCCTCGGGGGTTGGGACCCTGAGCTGGTAGGACTTGTACTATCTCAGTGAGATTTCAAAGTGACTCGACTTTGTCAGCAATTGACAGTTTTCTGTTTGCTTGAATGTGTATGCACATATGCATCCAGATCACTAGAGGTGAGGAAATTTTTCTTAGGGTCATTTGGTGCTTCCTTTATTTATTGCATGTAAGTATGTTTATGTGTGTGTCTGTGTGTGCATGTGCGTGTGCTTGCGTGTGTGTGTGTGTGTGTGTGTGTGTGTGTGTGTTTGCGTGTGCATGTTTGTATATGTGCAGGTATGTGTGAATGTATGTAGAGGCCAAAAAACAATCTTAGTTGCTCCCCATGTTATTTGACACAGGCCTGGAACTCAGGAAGGAGGTTAGGCGAGGCGCCTAGCAAGTCTCAGGGCCCTGCCTATTTCTGCCTCTGTAGCTCTCAGATTAGGAACATGCACCATTATGCCAACATATTTTTTAAAATGTGAGTTTTCTTTATGTGGGTTATAGGTGATAAGATTCAGGCACTCATGCTTGCAAAGGAGGCAGTTTACTGACTGAGCTTGCCCAACCTCTAGGGGATATTTTATAGTTCTTGGTCTGGCTGAATTTCTGATGTATCTATTAATTTATACACTGCTACCACTATGCCATCACTTTTCTGGTTGTTAAGAGCTATATGGTCTGTTTTCCAAGGAAGATTTAAAAAAAATTAGTTCCTACACTCTATTTTCAATGAACTCAGATCCCTCAGGCAGTGACACTGAATTCCTTCCTCATCCTTCATCCTTGGTCTCTCACCTAGGTCCTTTGTAGTGAGGATTGCCAAGAGGACCTGCATCATCTTGTGTAACTAGTGTAACTTACTCCTTGACCTAAGAGGGAGCTGGGAAGATGTGCTTCCCATTCTACAACACCCTGACTAGTGGGCAGTTGGCCTGCTATGAACACTAGAAGGAAATGGTAGCTCAAGGCTCTTTGACTTATAGCTTGTAGTTCACAGTGGCTGATCTAGTAGAGCTCTCTTTCTTTGTGTGAGAGCTAGAGCAAAACTAACCGCTTGGTAGCATTCTCGTGGAGTGTACATCGGGCGCAGATCTTGGGGAAGCACTGCTGGTAGTTTGTCCTTCCCCAAAGCAAAATCATCCCTCTTGCAACTAAGAGGTTAGGGAGGGAGCAGACATGAGAAGGTCACACGTTTTTGTCCCAGTCTATCTATGATAAACCAAGATGGAGCAGGAGCTTAGACTAGTAATGGCATCTGTCTTTTAGCTCAGCACTAACTAGGACCAATTCCTATTGGAATTCTGTAATTTTCTTGAATCAGTGCTTTCCCATTGCAACATCACAGTTTATATCTGTTGGTAAGATTCTGGAGAATTCATAGTTGTGATGTTACTAATTTTTTTTTAGTGTTTCTTCTGCTGGAGGTTAAGTTTTCATGATCACACCAAATCTTCACACTCCATCTCTGACTTTAAGACCATGTGCACACCAGATCACCTACTTCTGGCTTCCCTCTTTAACTAGGGTGCCTCTTCATTAGCTCTTCCCAAAAAGAAAAAGGGTTACTTCAGCCTCTGCTATAGGTCAGAGTCTCCTCAAAAGAATGATACATGAGAAAATAAGAGGTTAAAAACAAGCTAAACACTTATGTTTATACTCATAAAATAAATTAATTAATTAAATAAATAAATAAAAACAAGCTATACCCCAGAGCTCAGAAGACGGTGATATGTTCTTCAGGGTGTTTGTCCTTCAAGGTGACCACTGTTCTTCCTACAAGAAGCTTACCTGGACTCACATAGATGAATAAGAAGATTTTCTCCACTCTAACTTCTTCATAGAACACTGAAGTACTTTACTGAAACAAATGAGAGTCACAGGATATTGTGACACAAGGGGAAGCTATTAATTTCAATATTAACACAGTGCATTAATAATGCTCTTGGCTTTGAATAAATAATAGATTAGTTTTATCTGAGAGGAGATAGAAGATGATTTTGAAATGAATTGTGGTGAAAGAAAATAGATGACTCATACTTAGAGCTCCTGACTTATGAAACACCCAAATCCTGACTCCAGTTGTGGTGGCTTAAATATGATTGGCCCAGGGAGTGGTAATAGTAGGAGGTATTGCCTTGTTGGAATAGGTATGGCCTCATTGAAGTAGGTTATTGTGGGGGTGGGCTTTGAGACCTTTCTCCTAACCATGTAGGGGGCCAATCTTCTCCTAGCAGGGTTCAGATGAAGATGCAGAACTCTCAGCTCCTTCTGCACCATGCCTGCCTAGACAATGTCATGTTCCCTCCCTGATGATAATGGACTGAACTTCTGAACCTCTAAGCCAGCCCCAATTAAATGTTTTCTTTCTAAGACTTGCCTTAGTCATGGTGTTTGTTCACAACAGTGAAACCATAGCTAAGACACCAGTCACGGGCAGACTAGTGAGTCAGGAGAAGTACTTCAGAGAGGAAGGATGGAGTAGAGCCTCAGTAATAAGAAGACTGACCCATGCTGTAAAATTGCATGTCCTCCATTTCTGAGGCCCCTGTTTTTTAATAGTGGCAAGCCATCCTTTCCTCAGCTATCTAAAAGTTAGAAGCAAACACCCAGGCAAACAGAAGACATGATCAATATCTTGATCAAGTCAACTTACAAGATGCACATATTACCACAGTAAGTAACAAGTTGTTATGATTGACTTTACATAGATTTTTGGGTTAACCCCACAGTTATATAGGGTTTCCCATACTGTTATTTTCCCATCTTTTGTATTTTCTCATGTCTAAGATTTACAAAAAAAAAAAAAAAAAAAAAAAAAAAAAAAAGGAGACGTGTAGTTTTTTGTAATAAACATCTTCAAATTCAATATTTTCATGTTTCATCAGTGTTGTGACTATAGCTCACTTCGTTTTGGATGTTATTTTAGTTATTTACTAAGATGCAATTCACATGCCATAAAATCCACATTATTAAAGTGTACAATTAATACACTACTTTTTAATAAGTTCACAGGGTTGACAATGATCACTGATGATTTCAGAATGCTTTTATCGGAAACAAACAAATAGCTAGTTAGTTGATTCTATAGGTTTTCTTGTGGTGTCCTTGATCTCTGTGACTCCATCAGTCCTTCATTCCCCATTTCCACAAGCTTCCCCAAGTTTTACCTAATGTCTGCTTGTGATTCTATGCATCTGTTTCCATCAGCTCCTGGGTGAAGCCTCTCAGATGATGGTTGTGCTAGGCTCCTGTCTGCAAGTATAGCAGAATATCATTAATCGTCAGGGGTGGGCTATCTCTCATGACATCAGTCTCAACTTGGGCCAAGCGTTTGTTAGCCATTCCTTCAACTTCTTTTCCCTCTTTATCCCTGCACATCTTGTAGGTAAGAAAAATTGTGGATAGAGGTTTTGGTGGCTTGCTTAGCATTCCCATCCCTCCAAGGAAATCTTGTTTGGTTCTAGGAAGTTCCTATTTCAGGTTCTATACTCCCTATTGCTAGGAGTCTTAGCTAGTCAAGGATACCACATAAAAACTTACAGAATAAACTAACCTAGGCCCATATGAACTCACAGAAACTGAACGACCAACCAGGGAGTGTGGACCTAAGTCTGTCCCATTTATATATCTATGAAATGGATGTGCATTGGTCTTCATATGAGGCCCTAGTAGCAGGGATAAGGGCTGTCTCTGACTTTGTTGCCTCCTAACTGAGCTGTCTTATATAGTCTCAATAGAAGATGCACCTAGTCTTACTGCAACTTGATATGTCAAGGTGGATTAATTTCCATGGGAAGATTCCCCTTCTCTTAGGAGTGAAAAAGGAGAGTATAGAGGAGGGTGGAGAAGAAGAGTCTGGAGGAGAGAAGGAAGAGGAAGCTGAGATAGGATGTAAAGTAAATACATAAATTAATTAATGAGAAAAGAAACCAACAGCAATCATTTCTTTTTTTCCCCCCAGAAAGATGCTTGATTCCATTTTATTATGCATTATTCCATTTTATCAAACATAAGAATATTAACTCAATGGTCATCAGATTTTAAAATGGAAATCTAGCTATCTATTAAATTTGAGATTTTATCTATTTAATATTTTCTTTTTTATTAATTATTTTATTGATCTACATTTCAAATGTTGTTCCCCCTCCTGGAGCCCCTCGCCCTCTCCTTCACCTCTAATAGGGTACTTCTTCACACACCCACCAACTCACATCTCACCTTTCTAGCATCTCCCTTCTCTGTGGTATCAAGCCTTCAGAGGACCAAGTGCATCCTCTCCCACTTAGGCCAGAAAAGGCAGTCCTCTTCTACATACTAGTGGGAGCCACAGATCAGCCCATGTATGCTCTTTGGTTGGTGGCTTAGTCCCTGGGAGCTATGAAGGGTATGGTTAGTTGATACTGTTGTTCTTCCTATGAGGCTGTAATCCCCTTCAGCTACTTCAGTCTTTGTCCTAACTCTTCCATAGAGGTCCCTGGGCTCAGTCCAATGGTTGGCTGTAAGTATCTGCATCTGTCTTAGTCAGGTGCTGGTAGAGCCTCTCAGAGGACAGCCATGCCAGACTTCTATCTGCAACCACCTCTTAGCATCAGCAATAGTGTTCAGGTTTGGTGCATAACCATGGGAGAGATCCCAAGTTAGGCCAGTCATTTGACAGCCTTTCCTTCAGTCTCTGCTCCATTTTTGTCCCTGCATTTCCTTTAGACAGGAACAATTCTGGGTCAAAAAATTTGAGATGGATGGATAGCCCCATTCCTCAACTAGGGGCCATGTCTATCTACTGAAGGTGGTCTCTTCAAGTTCCATCTCCCTACTGTTGGGCATTTTGGCTAGTATCATCCCCATTGGGTCCTTTGAGTTTCTCATATCTGTGGTGTTCGGCACTTTCTAGTGGTCTCCCCGCACCCTGTTCCCTGTTTCCCACCTCATACTCCTACATATTTCTATTCATTTTCCTGGCCCTCTGGGCTTGTCACCTGTCTCCCCTCACCATAGCTTACCCTGCCCCCTTTACTGCCATCCCCTTTTCCCACCTAGGTCCCTCCTTCCCTCTGCCTTCTGTAGTTATTTTGTTCCCCCTTCTAAGTGAGATTGAAGCATCCACATTTGGGCCTTCTTTCTTCTTAAGCTTTATATGGTCTGTGAGTTATATCATGAGTATTCTGAACTTTTTGCTAATATCCACTTATCAGTGAGTACATACATGTGTGTCCTTTTGGGTCTGGGTTACCTCACCTAGCAAGATATTTTCTAGTTCTAACCATTTGCCTGCAAAATTCGTGTTGTCCTCCTTTTTAATAGCTGCGTAGTATTCTATGGTATAAATGTATCATATTTTCTATATCTTTGGTTAAGGGAAATCTGGGTTGTTTCTAGCTTCTGGCTATTATAAATAAGGCTACTATGAACACGGTGGAGCATGTTTCTTTGTGATGTGATATGGCATCTTTTGGATATATACTCAGGAATGTTAGAGCTGGGTCTTCATTTAGAACTATTTACAATTTTCTGAGGAACCACCAGATTGATTTCTAGAATGATTGTACCAGTTCTTGCCAGCATGTGCTATCATTGAGTTGTTTTTTTTTTTATCTTAACCATTCTGATTGGTGTAAGTTGGAGTCTCAGGGTTGTTTTTATTTGCATTTCCCTGATAACTAAGGATGGTGAACATTTCTTTAGGTGCATTTTGGCCATTCGAGATTTCTCAGTAAGAATTCTCTGTTTAGCTCTGTAACCCCCCCCCCCCCCCTTTTTAACTTGGGTTATTTGGTTTTCTGGAGTCTAACTTCTTCAGTTCTTTGTATATTTTGGATACTAGTCCTCTATCAGATGTAGAGTTAGTAAATATGTTTTCCCAATCTGTAGATTGCTGTTTTGTCCTATTGGTAGTGCCTTTTGCTATACAGAATCTTTTCAGTTCCATGAGGTCCCATTTGTCAATTGTTGATCTTAGAGCCTGAGCCATTGGTGTTCTGTTTAGGAAATTTCCCCTGTGCAAATGTGTTTGAGGCTATTTCCCCCTTTCTCTTCTATTAGATTTTGTGTATCTGGTTTTATGTTGAGGTCCTTGATCCATTTAGACTTGAATTTTGTACAAAGAAATAAATATTGATCAATTTGCATTCTTCTACATGCAGATTGCCAATTAGACCAGCACCATTTGTTGAAGATGCTTTCTTTTTTTCGTTGTCAAAGATCAAGTGTCCATAGATGTGTGGGTTTATTTCTGGGTCTTCAATTCTATTCCATTGATCAAACTGTCTGTCTCTATACCAATACCGTGTAGTTTTTTTTATCACTATTGCTCTGCAGTACAGCTTGAGGTCAGGGATGATGACTCCCCTAGAAGTTCTTTTATTGTTGAGAATTGGTTTGCTCTTTTGCTCAGTCACTTTGAGGCTGCTATAAACATTCTCCTGTTGAACATCTCATATTATGTCTCTCTTGTTTTATTTGCAGTAAGACTTTCAAGGTTCATGGGTTTTGCAGCATGAATTTGTATTTCATCTCTTCTTGGTTTAGTGTCCTGTGGATGAATACTACTTTTATTTTTATTAATTGCACTCCTTTAGCTGATGGGAATTGGAGTTGTTTCCATCTGGAGGCTGTTGTGAATAAGGCTTACATCGTTTTTGTGTGGATGTATGTTTTCAATTATCTTATATCTCATCAAAGTATAAAGATGTGTATATGTTAACTCTGTAGTTGAGTTTTTGAGAAACAGGCAAGTCACTTACTAACTGAACAAATTTTCTATAACCAATAGTCCATGGAAGCTCCAGTTTCTTCAAATTATTGCCAGTGCTACACACAAGCCTGTGTGTGTGTGTGTGTGTGTGTGTGTGTGTGTGTGTGTGTGCGTGCTGGGCAGTCACAATATCTGTAACTTCAGTCCTAGGGCATCCAATATTTTTTTCTCATCTCTTTGGACACTTATGCTTATATATGCATATCAGCACTTAGTCAAACACACACACATACACATACACACACACACATACACACATACACACACATACACACACATACATACACACACATACATACACACACATACACACACATACACACACATACACATACACACACATACACATCCACACACATCCACACACACACACATCCACACATACACACACACACACACACACACACACACACACACACACACACACACACCACCCCAAATAAAAATAAAATAAATCTATAAAGGAGAATAGAAAGAAGACTATAAAGAAGAATATCTTTTACTAATTGGTGAATTTGGCTGAAAATTTTTCTTAGAACAGTGTTAAAAATGGAATCTCAGTGTTTTATTCCTTTTAGCCCCACTATAATCACAGAGAGAATTGATCTACAAAACAAAGCAATCAATTTTGCAGCTAAATTTGAGTAAAGTGTACTAGTTTTGGGCTTGGTATTTGAATATATAACTTATTCCTAGATTCTGTATAAGGTTTTCAAAATTGAAAATCACTATAAGATAAAGTTTGCCTCAAGGAAATACCCACAAAACCCTTTATTAAAGTGTCAGAAAGATTTAGGGGGTATGTCTTATAGAAGTTCTAAACTAGATGAAAAGGTTTCCAGGGTTTTAAAATGGGACTTCCCAAAGCATCCTAGGCTACCCTGAAACTGAGACCATCTGTCTTGCAAGATTTATGGTGTGGTTTAGGGAATAGTATAATAAGCCTTAGTAGGATTCATAGGAATTTCATGAAGATTGCTAAAGTATTGCGCTGATACAATGAACCAGAAATGCAAGCATCTAGAAGCACTTCTGAAGAAGGAACAGCCCCTGAACCTTCTCAGAACTACCACTGGGAAGGGAAGGGAAATGTTAGCCAGTTCCTAAAATGGAATTATTTTTTATAGACACTAAAGAATGAATTGAGTGAGTTCTCTTGGATGAGAATGAAGCAAAGATTCCCAAGAAACTGCATTCTCAATGTAAAACTATCTCTGAGGAGGAGGGTGACCCTATAGGAGAACCAGCAGTCTCAATTAACCTGGACCCAAGATCTCTCAGAAACTGGAGCACCAACCAGGCAGCATACACCAGGTGACATGAGGCCCCCAATACATATACATCAGAGGACTGCCAGGTCTGGACTCAGTCAGAGAAGATGCACCTAGACTTCAAGAGACTGGAGGCCCCAGGGAGTTTAGAGTTCTGGTGAGGTGGGGGGTGGGAGGATGGGGCATCCTGATAGAGAGAGGGGGCAGAGTGGAGGTCTGGGACATGGAACAGTCAGAAGGTGGACCGGGAGGAGGGGAATAAAATCTGGAGTGTAAAAAAAAAAAAGATTAAATAAAAATAAGGAACATATTTTAAGAAAAGTAAGACTACCTCTTAAGACATTGACAGATACATTTTCTTAAGTTCTCATTTTTGAATGAGATGATCAGTGGATGATCAGTGCTGTTCTTTGGAGATTTCTGCGTTATTTGTTAAGGTGTTTTCTATGTGGGGAAGAAGGGATTCTTTTATTCTTGTTCAAAGACCTTAGATGGGAAACACCCATTCTCATATAACTCCACCAAGGAACACAAGCAGGACTTTGGTCTGCTGGATATGATAATGTTCTGGGTTTCAAAACAATATTGTCTAGTAAGGTTAAAAAAAATAAGATAACTTGTGTGCAGAAGTTGAACAACGAACCTGTGAACTGACTCTGTCTGAGTAGGGGTTACAATTGATTGCAGTCTTCTAACTGTCCTTACTAAGGAGTTAGGTATAGAATCCAGGGGTCTGGATTATCCCATCAATCTGTCTGCCAGCAGAGCTCAGAAATATGAGCTCTTTCTCATGGAACAGAAGAAAGTTCTAGCTGAGAATTGCCTCCAATACTGTTGAGCTATACTCAAACTGTCAGTTTATATAACTGAATTTTCAGATAGTTTGAGACGATAGGACTAGAATTCGGTATATAGAGCTGTTAAGCTGCACAATAAAACACATGCAGGGATATTTATTGTAGCTTAAAGACAATTCAAATATTCCGCCTTTGGAGACTGTTTAAATAAATCATGGGTTGGTATCCATACTGGGAAATATATGTACCAGTTAAATAAAATAGATTGAGGATGTATTTTATGCAGTAATAGAGAGGTCTCTTCAAGATGGTTTGTTTAAAAAATGAAAGCAAAACACATCACTGCAATCAAATGTGTAGCTTGCTATGTGAGAACTGTAGTGGGGGAATAGAAAACTATTTGGAAATGTACAAGCATCACAGGAAAGATGTACAATGTCAGTCCGTTATCATGTCAGTCACCAACAGGGATAGGGCATGGGTGGCTTACAGACCAGAGTGGCTGGGAGGTGGTTGTTGTGTGTCCGTTTACAGTTTACCCGATTTGTACTTTGAAGTATGAGTTGTGTTTTGAAGATGAACTTAATACCAGCAGGATCAGATCACCTTAACCACACTGGTACTGAAGCTTCGCTGACTGTTCTCTCAACTGATGGTCTCCTTGGGTCTTTGTTGAAAGTTTATTTTCCTTTTTTCAGCGTGAAATGTCATCTCACTGCTTTTCTGCTAAAGAGATCTCTGCATTTCTCTTAAGATAAACTCCAAGGTCCTAAATCCAGCATTTATGGTTTGTCTTAATGTGGCTTATATTTGATTAGCCTGACCTCACTTGCCATCACTACTTTATCCCAAACTGTTTACTCTCTGGTAACTTCCCATCATCCTTGGTGCTAAAGGACACAGTAAGTGAGACCAGAGAACAGCTGACTTGCCACTTCTGGTATCTGGAACTACAATTCTTTTCTCAGTTCCCCTGCATGGCGTCATCTTGCTCTTTCAGAGGAGCATTCCCCATTACTAGACTATCTAGTAATCTAAATGTTTTTCCCTTTGTACATGTGGAAACTAACTTTTCCCCCAATTATTCTCATACAAGCCTTGTTACTTGCCTAGGCATCTTAGTGCTCAGGAACTGAGGGCAAATTGATGAGCACATCAGCTCCACGTAGCCTTCCATCTTACTCTAGACAGTTCAGATTTGGAGACACGGTTAGAGCTAATATCTCCTCATGATAAGTTTGGTAACGGAATCACTCCAAATGATTTTTCAGATGTTTTTCCTCAGACACTTTATATTCTCTTATACTTACCAATCTTCTCTCAGTGGCTCTTTTTGTTTTCTCTTGGGTAGAGGTTATTAACTAAACAGGAAAGAACACAGCTCTTAAGGCAGTGTAAGTACAATTCTAAACAATAATTAAGAAGGTTGTAGAAAAAGAAATATATTGAAAAAGTATTTGCTCAAATATTTTAGTACTGGAATAATTCATTAAAATGCCCACTTCCTAAAAGTTTACTTGGCAATAAATAAATCTTTACTTTTTTCTCTTCCAGAAAGATCATGTAGCTGTCAGTTGTTGGTGAGGAACTATGAGGCGAGGGAACAGTTTACTTAATTATAGGAAAGATATATTGCACATTTGTGTATCACGCCTGGATAAAAAGATTTAGAGCGAGTGCTATCTTCCTAAAAATTCCCTTGATAATCACCTCACAGTCTCATTTGCAAACTTCAAGTGTGGAAAAGTAGATGTGCTAAACTTGTTCATATTCTCTTAGTGACAAGCCAGTGCTTTTTATAGCTTGTACTTGCTAAGGGCTTCATTTGGAGGTTTGACTGTTCCTGATAACAAGTTTTGAATAACAATGGAAACATCAAGCCTGACTTTGTCTGCTCTTTGGGGTCCTGTAGAGTGTCACTTTCCTCCCAGTCTGCCACAGAGTCTGGAAGTGGGCATGTGGAGTTCAACTTATTTTCTGTTAAATCTCATGCCATTATACTTTAAGTGTATTAAATAGCATTATTTTGCTTTTATGAATTTAAAATTGATTAATTTGTTAATTAAAACCCATAGTGATTTCATTTAAATACCGGGGTGCCTTATGAATTCAGCTTTTCTTGAACCAAAAGAAAATCTTGAAGTGATGTGGCTGCCCTTATTCAGCCAATTAGTACTTGTTGATTTTTAAACAAACTCATAGTGAATGCATGACAAACCTGTATCACTCTAACTCTGTCATCATCTGAACACTGAGTCCATGTACATATGAATGTGAGATGGAGGAGGGAGAGGGAATCTGAGGGGAGAGAGAATGCTAGAGAGAGAAAACCCCCACGTCTTCTCAACGGAGGTTTTCATTGGACAATCGATCACTTCTCTGAGCTGCTTCGACTGGTGT
>JADRCD010215939.1:30822-51613 GCA_019843815.1 Montemys delectorum | reverse complement strand
GTAGGGTTGGGTTAGGTCATTAAACCTTGTATATTGGTTCATATTTTTCAGACACAGACATTGACTTTTTCCTCATAGTTCCTAAGGAGGTGACACTAACTTCAGCCACCCCTATTTGTAAAATTGTTGGGTCTTTATAGACATATATTCCCTCTGCATACATCTACTCACAAAAGTGCTTAAAGGTATATATGTATATTTACTGATAGCAAAATTTGTATTTAACAGGACCTCCAGTTTAAAAAGGAGTTGTTTCCCAATATACACCATGTCTCCCTCTGTTTCCTTTACACTGTTCTCTTCTTGCATTTTTTTTCTTGATATATTCCAGACATGTGAAATACCTTTGGTAACTTCTTAGCACTTTTCTCTTATTTTATTTGCAATAGGTCGTTAAGTATGCTTTGGGGGGGTCTCTTTTAATTAAATTATTAACCATGCATTTAGAAATGTGCATAATTCATAAGTGTGCAGCTCAGTGAATATTCAGCATGCACAGACCTGGAACTAGAAACTAAATTATCAGCACACTCAAGTCCTCTTTCCATCTCCATTATTATCTCTGTTCACCAGAAGTACCATTTACCTAGCATTTAACACATCAGAAGAACTTCTGGTTGAATCTTACAGAAATGGATGTCTACCAATGGTAAAACCGCATCGAAGTTCACGCAGCTGCATATCAATGGACGCACTTATACATTCCTGTTTGGCAAGTGCTAGTAGTTTTTGCATGTTCATAGAGTCTTTATGTGTTCCATCTGTAAATATCACCAGGCAGTCTTGAAAGCAGTAGGTAGTACCAGTGTGCATAATCAGCAGCACATGGGAATTTTCAGCTGCTCCTCCTGACAACAGGTGGTACATGATCATTTTAGACTTTAGAGGTGGTATCCAGTGGCTGTAGTGGCTCATTGGGGTCCTGCTTTGTATCTTCTCTGGAAACTGAAGTTGAGCATCTCCAGGCTGTTTGCACATCTGTCTTTTCTGTGTGTGTTTTATTCCTTTAAGGCTGTGTTTTAATAAATAGTAGTTCATCGTTCTAAAATGGTTTATCATTTGTGTTTAGTGAGGAGGTATTTAAATGTTCTGTTTGCAAAGTTTTAGCAGTGGTTGTTGGGGGTTTTTATAAGCGTTCTCTGTGTTTGTGCATGTGTGTGTGCATGTGTGTACATGCATATACATGTCAAGGAATATGGAGAGGTCAGCAGGTGGCTTGCAGGAGTTAATCCTCTCTTTCCACCATGTGGGCTCCAGGGATTGCTGTCAGGCTTGTCAGCAACTGTACTTACCAACACAGCTATCTCACTGTCCCTTGACTATGATTCTTTTTTTTTTTTTATATTAGATATTTTCTTTATTTACATGTAAATTTTTCCTTCCCCAGGTTCCCCTCAAAAACAAACAAACAAAAACAACAAGAACAAACCCCTTTTGCCTCCCCCCTCCCCATGCCTGCCACCCCACCCTCTCCCACTTATTGGCCCTGGCATTCCCCTACACTGGGGCACAAAACCTTCACAAGGCCGAGGTCCTTTCCTCCTATTGATGATCGAATTTTCAATCCTCTACTATACACATGCTACCAGAACATTCAGTCCCACTCTGTATAGTCCTTGATTGGTGATTGGGTCCCTGGGAGCTCTGAGGGTACTAGTTAGTAATTGTTGTTCATCCTAAGGGGCTGCAAACCCTTCAGCTCCATAGAACCTTTCTCTAACTCCTTCATTGGGGACCCTGTACTCAGTTCAATGAATGGCTGTGAGCCTCTACATCTATATTAGTCAGGTATTGTCAGAGCCTCTCAGGAGATAGCTACCATAGTTAATCTCTGCCACTCCTTCTGTGGGTATTTGATTCCCCTTTTTAAGAAGGAATGAAATGTCCACCTTTTGGTCTTCCTTCTTCTTAGGTTTCTTGTGGTTTGTGTGTCATTCTTCCTGTATTCCAAACTTCTGGGCTAATAACCACTTATCAGAGAATACATACCATGTGTGTTCTTTTCTGATTGGGTAACTTAAAGAAACAGTATAGTGATGGTCAGTGATGGGTATCTTTATTCCTTGCAGTATGCAGGCTACAAAGCAGGGATTTTCAACATGCACAGGGCAAGGTAACAGCA
Source organism: Montemys delectorum (assembly GCA_019843815.1). Lineage (NCBI taxonomy): Eukaryota > Metazoa > Chordata > Mammalia > Rodentia > Muridae > Montemys > Montemys delectorum. The sequence goes on along the minus strand of JADRCD010215939.1, from coordinate 49,491 downwards.
AACTGAAACCACAGGGATGGTTTAAGTATGAGTCTCTTACCCCCATCCCCAACTCCTCTTCCAGCCCCATTCCTAGTCTTCTTTCTCCTCCACCTCCATGGTCCTATAATTCCTAGCTCTGTTTTTTCTATTAGAAACTTTAAAGACTATTTGTCAAACTCTCAAATTCTTAATTTACTCAACCGATATAACACTATTATTTCACTAACCAAGAAATTATGTTTTTTTGTTTTCCTCAAAGACCATTTTGTTCAAAATAGATTTACAAGTAAGTATGAGTTAGCTTAGATGTGAGAAAGTGTTATTTTCTTCACCATGGATGGGTAAAAAAAATAAATATTTTCCCACTGTCTTGTTGCTTTCATAGTTTCTGATGAAAAGTTCTCTGTTTTTATCCATGTTTTTCCATAAAGTGGTTTTCCCTCTGGTTTCCAGATGGAGAACATAGAAGACAGGCATAGGAAATAAGCACACACACACACACACACACACACACACACACACACACACACACAGACACTCACTCTCGCTCTATTCTATCTCTCTGTGTCTGTCTCTCTCACAAACACACACCAAAACAAACAAACAAACAAAACAGCAGGATATACCTGACTCCTCCTCCTCTTTCTGTCTGTCATCTTTCATAATTGGTAGATGCTGTAATATGTATTTTGTTTCAAGATTGTAGTTATATACATGAAAGAAACACTATGAAGCACGCTTGTTCCCTCTTGCTTGGAGCCAGTAGTATCACTTTGAACACTGTGTACAAGATGATCGTTCTTACTTGTGTCCTCTATAGGGTACTTATTTTCTGTATCGTCTTAGTGTAACGGTTGGAGTTCCCGCAGTGGTAGAGTGGATGCCTTGTTAGGTGCCCGATCTTGGGCAAGTTTTAAAGTCAAAATCTATATTCTGAGCTATATGAAAAATACTATCCAGGCAACTCATTACTTCTTGAACAAACTTTAATATTTTGTATTTTAAAGACTTTATTTTCTCTATTTCATCTAGTTGTTGAAATTCCTGGCAGAATTCTCAGAACATTCCTTTATTATCCTTTAAATTTCTGTAAGGTCTGTAGTGATATCACAGCTTTTCTTCCTGATATTGATAATATATTTCTTATATCATTCTTCTTAAAGAAGTCTGAACAGAAATACACATTGACTTCTTTTTTTTTTTTTATTGGCTTAAACAGATTTACTTTCAGAGATATTTCCCTTCTCAATTTTACTAATTCTTTTTTTATTATTGTTTCATTGCTACATACTTATTTTGTTTTATATCCTCTTCACCCTAAGATTTGAAACAATGAAACTTAAGTAATTGATTTGGTATATTTCTTCTCTATATAGACTTTTATAAGTTTTGTTCTGATGCTGTAGAGTGCATCTTTAAAATTTAGATGTTTTAATTTTTAATAAGTTTAATATATTCATTTATTTACCTTTTTCCTATGTCTGTGTTTAGTATTTCATTTCTAAATATTTTTAAATTTCATAGTTCTTTTGATGTTAAATTATAGTATAATTTTATTTTGACTAGAAACTGGGCTTTATCTTTGTATTTTTTAATGATTTTGTTCATAAAGCAATGTTTTTATTGTAATGAGATATAAATAGAATTTTAATCTTAGGGATTTTATTTTTGGAATCAATTCTAAGAAGTTTTTTTTTCAAGTCCAAGTTCATAAGGATTTTTTTCTTCCTGAGACTTTTGGAGTTTTAACCTTTTACATTTAAGTCTGTGATCCATTTATGTACTAAAATTTATAGAGTATGGTATTTGAGGCTTGTTTGTTCCTTTATTGTTTTCCCCTTTGGACTGTAGGGTGATCCTGTTGCCCCAGCACCAAGGCTCTTCGTCCTCCACTGAATTCTTTGTCATAATTGATCATAATTGTATGGAATTTTCCCTGGATGCTCTCTATTGTTCTATTGGAAATTACTTTGATAAAAAAACTCTTAAGATTAAAAGTTATTTTTCTCATTTATTCTTCATTTCTCTTATATATAGATCCCCAAATAACTTTGTATATAAATAAACATTTTGATATGTCTATGCATGTGAATGTGTGGGTGCTCACCAGTGCAAAGACATGTGGGGGTCAGAATATGATCTCAGTTAATTTCCTCTTTGGCTATCTACTGTAGCAGGTAGTTTTGGCTACACAACTTTGAGTTCTTAGTGAGTCGCAGGCACACTCCCACCCAGGAGCGATCTCAGATCTACAGATGAAAGACACACACACATACATTAGCTCATTTTTAAACTGCCTTATTAGCTCTGTGGCTGGGCTCTTCTAAGCCTTCTGTGGCTAGAGTACCCTTACCTTACTCCTAGCTCAACATCTCTAAATTTTCCCTCAACTTAGTTACCTTTATTCCTAGTTTAACAACTCTAAATCTGCCCTTAGCTTAGTTGCCTGGTTATCTTCTGTGAAGCCCACTGGTCTTGCTGCTCAAGACACTTTTAGGCTGCACTCCTGTGGACCATTTTCCTTTTCAACCTACATTTTGGAAGATCTCCCCTGTAGCTCTGAATCTGTACAATCTCTTTCCCCCAAGTACCTCAATTCTCCTCCGCTGCGCTCTCCTTTCTCCCAGTCTGTGGGAACCTGGAAGTCATGCCTCTTTCTTTCTGCCCAGCCATTGGCCACTGGCATATTTATTGATAGGCCAAAAACCAACCGAGGACAAGGACCTTCAGCATCAATAAACACAGATTCCCAATTAAATCAAAGCATCAGAGCCACTCCTCTACCTCATATTATGAGTCAGGGTCTTTTCATCATGGCTAGAATAGCTGGCCAGCAGGGACTCTAGTATCCACCAACCTCCTCCTCCTATCCTTAACACTGAATTAACAGATGTGAACTGCAACACCTCACTTTTAACATGCAGCTAAGAATCAAAACTCAGGTCATCATGCTTTGCACAGCAAGCCCTTTACCCATTGAGCCATCTCTCTATTCCTACAGCTTTTTAAGATTTTGATAAAGCTTAAGAATATCTGACAGTTTTAGTATTTGAGACTTCTCACTTGTGAGCATGTTGTGCCTCTCCAGGTGTTTGGTCTTTGAATTAAAATATTTTCTTAATTTTAATTGTGCAAAATCTTTATAGGCTTCCTTAATTTTACCTGCAAGTGTTTCAGATTTCTTGAGGTAATGTAAATGAGAACACATTAATTTCAGACTGTACTTGTGTGTTGTTGATAGGCAGCCAATGCAATTATTTCTTTACATGTTAATCTTATGTGTTGCTATCTTACTCCATTCATCCATCCACTCTCACAGTTCTTTTGTACATCCTTTGAGAAGCCAGTGAGTAACTGAAATTTTCTAGATAGATAACAATATGGTTTGCTGATAGAGAGAGCTTGTCTCTATTTTTCCCTTTTCAGTGACTACACTTCTCTCTTTTTTTTTTCTCCCTTGTCTGATTGCTTTTGAAGGTTCATTAGTTGGGCTAGAAATTGTTTTAATCTTCAGCTGATTTTGCCCCATTGTTGGCCAGTAGCTTCCAAGGTATGCTTAGCAGGGTCTCATGATTGACTAGGCTTTCCACTCTAACTGTGAGAATAGAGACAACAGTTGTCTCTGTGAGGTACCTGGAGGATTGTTGCCTCAGAGTTTTTTTGTTTGTTGCTGTTGCTGCTGTTGCTGCTGTTGCTGCTGCTGCTGCTGTTGTTGTTGTTGTTGTTTTGGAGGTTCCTTTCAGAAAACTCATAGACTTGCCTCACAAATACATCCTAGTTATTCTGCTGAACTCTCCGTAGCTTTCTAGAACATTTTGGTGCAGCTTTAATTTTTTTCCCCAGTCTTTTCTATGATACTCATCAACTCAAAGAGATTCTGGGCTCCTGAGCAGTGCACTGGGTCCAGCCTGGGTGCTGCTGCATTCATACTTTCACTCTTTTTTTTCTTTTTCTTTTTCTTTTATTAGATATTTTCTTTATATTTCCCAGTTTCCCCTCAAAAAAAAAAAAAACCCAACAACAACAAAAACCAAACCAAAACAAAAAAACAAACAAACAAAAATCAACAAGAACAAACCCATGTTCCCTCCCCCCACCCCCTGCTTTCTACCCCACTCTCTCCTGATTACTGGCCTTAGCATTCCCCTACACTGGGGCACAGAACCTTCACAAGGCCAAGGGCCTCTCCTCCTGTTGATGATCAACTTGGCCATCCTCTACTATACATATGCTACCAGAGCCATCAGTCCCACTATGTGTACTCCTTTGTTGGTGGTTTAGTCCCTGGGAGCTGTGAGGGTACTAGTGTTGTTCATCCTAAGGGGCTGCAAACTCTTGAGCTCCTTCTGTCCTTTCTTTAACTCCTTCATTGGGGACCCTGTACTCAGTTCAATGGATGGCTGTGAGCCTCTACTTCTGTATTAGTCGGGTACTGTCAGAGCCTCTCAGGAGACAGCTATATCAGGCTGGAGTGCCCTTCCTTCAGTCTCTGCTACATAGTTAGTCTCTGCAACTCCTTCCATGGGTATTTTGTTCCCCCCTTTAAGAAGAAATGAAGTGTCCAAATTTTGGTCTTCCTTCTTCTTGAGTTTCTTGTGGTTTGTGGATTGTACTTCGTTTATTCCGAACTTCTTAAGGCACCCTGTCCTCTAATGACCTGTGTCTGGTGTCTGTAAGCTTTTCATATATTTTTCCAGTGTTTGAATCATCCTATGTGGGATGAGAGTAAATGTGAGTCATACTATACTGTCTTGATTGGAATTGAAAATAACATAAAAATCTGTTTTGACTCAGTGACTTTCTGAACCTCGACTGTTTCATCCCAAACACAAACTCTACTATATACTTGTAAGAAGGCATAGAAGACAAGCCATCATTGCAAGGAATTCAGAAGAAATTTTCCAAATCCCCTGGCTCTGATGCTTATTTATAGCTTTTGATACATACATATGTGTCAGACCCAGAAGCATCTGCATATGGGAAAGAAGCCATTTTTTCAAGTACCTGAATATACTATGCTACATCTGGAAGTGAGGGCATACTGAATGGGAAGGCATAGAGGGCATAAAGGCATTGATATTGGAATGGTGTCTTTTCATAATGTCCTAAAAAGACAATCATAATACTGCTGAATTAGAAGCCAGTGTTGGGATGCTGTCTGGGTTTCTGGTTTGATAACAGATTTGCTATAAACAAGTTAATATGAGACTTACTATTTTGAAGGAAAATAAACATTTACTGAGAATTATATTGGTGGCCTTAAAATGTCTTTTTCTATCACCTGCCTCCTTGACATCCTCTTAATATGGAAATGCCCGTTCATGGCCCTTGCTTGTTTGTTTGTTTGTTTGTTTGTTACTTTTAGAATATCACTTACTTTCCTTCTTATATGTTTCTGAATTTTTTAAGCAAGTGGAATGAAGCAGTGATGGCTCATGGTATGAGTTTACCCCATCCATTTAGGACTAGAAGACCAGTATTTATGAGACATTGAATACTGACCTGGCGTCATATTGCAAAATATGGAGGGGGAGCAGTTGATCTCCAACTTATGCCATTGTTTCTATGTGTGCCCTTTCAAAACTGATGTGGAAAATTCTTTCCTTCTTAACTTAATTCCTGTCTCTCTGTACTACATTTTCTAATATACATACATTGCTAAGCCCAGGGTAGCCCTGCTGATCCCATCGATGTAGCAATAGGAGGTGTTAACCTGTATTATCGTCTTTTTACTTTGTCTGTATTTTGTAGAAGAGACAAACAAACCAACCTATTTTCATCTTAAACTGGACCCACATAGGTTGTCTCTTCTTGGATGTAAGTTTTCATGCTTTCTTAATGAAAACCATGCAGGGAAATAGAGGCAGCTCTTGGGCTGACACTGCACTTGAGTTAAAACCTGGCATCTTGACACCATTGACAAGTCTGACAGCTGGAGCAGCAATCACCTCATCACATCTCAGCCATGGCTCTCCTGGTTTTTGGCATCCCTCCTGCCTAAATTTTTATCAGATGAGCACTTTTCCTTGGCAAGTCTTTTAAATACCTTCAACTTGTTTTATCTCTGAACTGTAGCCCTTTGGCCCCCAGTGTCATTTCTCACATGTATGACTGGAGGGCATTCAGAACAAATTATTTAAGAATGCAGCTTCAGAGAGACACTTTCTCCCCCTTCTCCCACTTCCTTCCTCTCCCAAAACACCCTAGTTTTTCTCTCAAAGGGACCTGCATGGGCATTTATGCACTTCCTAGAAACTGCTCAGTGGTCTTGTAAATCAGAACCACTGTGGTGAACTTGGGTTGTGATGCCCCAGGAATAATCAGGCCTGGGCTCAGCCATCGGCACTGTTTTCTTTGGCTTTGCTTCATTCACAATAATCAAGGCCATGGGGTTGCAACCAGCATCAGCAAATGTCAAAGGCGGCGCATAAATCTAGCCAAATATGGTGCTCAGAGGCTCCTCGCATGAGTGGCAGCTCTAGGCCCTCGGAGACTCTGCTGTGATCTCAGCAAAGGTGGGGTTTCTTCAGCTTCAGCGTTTAGTTCAGCTGAAAAAGCAAACATGCTGACAAAGAGTAGACCTCAAGTGACAGAGCACAAGCCAGTCCCGGTGCCACCTCTGGTAAGACTCCCCTGCCTGGCACATGGCGCCTTTTAGCATTTGCTTTCAGTTGTCCTCTGCCGTAATAATGCTCAGCTTTTGTCAGCTGGTCAAAGATTTACCCCTCCACACCTGGAAAACTTCTTCATATGCTCAGGGCTGAAGAAAGATGTATGTTAGTAATGCAAATCTTCACAAAGTAAAATTAATAATAACAGTCATAACAATAATTTCTTAAATAGAAGGATAAAACAACAATAACAATAACAACAACAATCCAGTAATGGGGAAATAAATGGATATCTCTTTTCTCCCAGCTCAGAGTTTGTCCTTGTTTATTTTTTTGCATTTTGTTTTTTTCCCTTCATTAGAACCTATATCCAAAACTGGCCCCTTTCTGACGCTTGGTCTTTCCTCAGTTAGAGATTGGGGGGACTGGTTCTCCGGTGGATAGAAAAATTGTGTGCTAATAACTAAGTTGTTTCCTACATGTAGCCAATTAGATGGCTTGGAAATAGTTGAAAGGCTGTGGGCTCCAAGGGGGAGAGTAAGAACACCATTAGTATCCACAAGAAGCATCGTGTCCCAGTCTTTCTCACGGACCACATGAAGACGCCCTTAACAGCCCACCAAGCATCACTCTTCCATTTCTCTTTGTAAAAAGGTTTGTTGAGAAGTAACTTTTGTCCAAGTAAATTCACTCATTGAAAGTGAAACAGCTCAGTAGCAGACAGGATGTTTAACAGAGCTGTAAAACTGTCAGAATTTTCTCATCTTTGAACATTTTTATCATCATAGCCCATAAGAAAGCCCATTTCCATGAGCCTTTCCCTGTATCTCAATCCCCAATGTACCAACTGCTCACATCTTCATTGTCTGTTTTAAATAGTTCACATAAATGGTGGCATTCAATGTGGTCTCAGATGACTGGCATCTTTTACTCAGGGTGACATTCTCAACATCCATCCATGTTACAGTGTGTGAGTGACTGTCCCATTTATTCTTAGAGATGAGCAGTCCACTGCATGGATATGATACCTCTTATACATTCACTCATCAGTAGACAGAGCTGTTATGTTTCTGCATGCTGTTCTAAGTGCTGAACACTCTACTTTTGTTTTAGACATTTCAGTTTGAATTAATCTAAAAGTGCTGATATATGAGAACAAGACAGTCTAGTATATCTTCCTCCCAGATTCCCTAGATATCAACATCTTGTTCAAACACACATCGAACTTGATACAATAATATTATATCATTTAAGATCGTGAATTTTCTCCCTTTATCACCCTAATATTCTTTTGCTATGTGCAACCTAATGTGTTGAGCTGAACTGCCCCATCTCCTTTATCATATTTTTCATCTGGAATGGCTCCATATTCTTTCTTTGTCTTTAAGACTGACATTGTTTAGAATGGTGATCAGTTATTTCATGGGCTATCACTCAGTTTGAATTTCATTGCTGTTTCTTCACTAGCAGATTAAAAGATTATGGCGATGGCAATGATAGTATGTTGTTTACCAGGTGTATTCTATCAGGAGTTGTGTGGCATCCATTTGTCTAATCGCTAGGGATACTAACATGTCTAAAGTTTCTGAGAAGTTGCTATTTCTGCTTTAGATATAAAAAGATAGGGGGGTAGCTACTTTAAGATTATAAAAATATCTTATTTTACACATTCATTTTTGCCAATTTTAGAATAAACTGTAATGATTCCTATGGTGCCACCTTTATTTAAAGATTTATTGTCAAAAACACTTCATGTCCTCTCCTACTAATTTAAGTCCTTGTTTATAGTACTGTGGTCTCTCACATTCTCATTTTAGTTGATGAGTTGAGATTATGCCCATCCTTTTTTATTTAGTTAGTCAACCTATTTGTCCCTTGGGAGGCCCTTCCCTTTGGCTTTACCTTGTCATATTATTTCATGCATCTATTGTTATTACAGCATCATTCATTATTTTCTTTTCTAGACTTAACTTATACTTTTCTTACTGTGGGTTGGAGGCAGCCATTTCTCCAGAGAAACTTGATGCATTTTATCAGAGAAAAATAGAAACCATGATGTGGACACTATTCCTACTCTAATAGGAATTAATTTCCTCCCTGTGGATTAGATCTAACTAAGTTCTTCTTTTAAATGAGGGAGCTGAGGCCTCTAGAGGCTCATGTCTCATGGCTCTCACAATGTTGCTACTTATTTTCCTTTGTTTGTTTGTTTTGGGTTTTTTGTTTGTTTGTTTGTTCGACCCGTGATATCTTAACCCAGTATATATACATAAACTCAATTTCTACTTTGGGAGACAAACAACTATTCAAAGCCCTGTAGCCTCCATAAGCTTTAGGCTCAAAGTCAATCTATTTACTCTTAGGTTGTAATGGGTAAGTGGAAGAGCCTCCAGCATTTATTCATCCCTGGCAGGCACTGGGAAACTTTGATAGGGCCACTCCATGGAAAGATGGATGAGTAGAACTGGACAGCATTGCTTATATAACAGGCAAGATTCCACAGGCCTTCTACCACTGGAATGGCCCCATTTAACCTTGTGGTAGATGTACCTACCACCTATGCTACTGCTAGTACAAGGCAGTAGCTTACAATGAGTAAGCTACAATGAGTCATAGTTAAAGTACAGATGAATTAGAATGGGGGTCACTCATCCTGGATTATCTCAAGCCTAGCCCTGACTCATGCCTGCACTGGTAAGCAGAGATGTAAGGGATAGCTCTAAGATCAGATCAGACTCAGCATGTGCCAAGAAAGCTGCAAAAATAGCTCAAGGTCCATATCTCTTGATATTTACAGGACTTAGGTGAATGTCAGTGGCATATATTTCTCATAATTTAAATAGATCTCAACTCACCAACTGAAACCAGAATTCTAGAGACCACAGTATTATAAACAAGGGCTTGAATTAATAGGTAAGTGCGTACACTTTCCTTTCTTATCACTTAACAGAAAGCCATCATGACTAGAGTCCTTTGGCTGCTACCTAATCAGAGAGACAGCTGATTTTACCTGTTGACTGAGACGAAATAGTGGAAGACCACATACTTGGAGTCTGGAAAGATCATATGCTAGCCTAGGACTGCTGCTGTGAAAGCCCTGCAGGCTACAGTAGTGTTAGTTATTTTTCTTGTTTGGCAACAAACTATCTAGCAAAAGCAACTTAAGGAAGAACTGGTTATTTTGGCTTACAGTTCAAAGGTGAAATTCATAATAGTAGGGAAGTTAAGGGAGCTGGTCATATTGCTTTCTCAATCAGAGAATAGAGGAGAATGCTGATGCTCAGCTTGCTTTATCCTTTATCCTTTTTATTCAGTGTAGGTCCTCAGCTCATGGGATGGTGCCACAAACATTTAAGGTAGACCTTCCTGTGCCATTCATCACAATCTAGCTCTCTGTTAGCATTCCCAAATACATGTCTCCTAGATAATTCTAGAGCAGTGGTTCTCAGCCTTCCTAATGCTGCAACCCTTTAGCACAGTTCCTCATATTGTGGTGACCCCCAACCATAAAGTTATTTCATTGCTACTTCATAACTTTAATTTTGCTACTGCTATGAATCACAATGTAGATGTTTGATATGCAGGCTATCTGATATGTGACACTCAAAGGGGTTGTGGCCCATGAGTCGAGAACTGTTGTTTTAGATCTTGTCAAATGGATGATATTAACCATCGCCCTTAGAGTGGAAAATAAATCAGACACTTTCCTTGGTACTTGTTATATTCATTCTTGAGATGAAGCCTCCCCAAGCCTTTGACTCCCCAGATGACTAATAAGAGCTATAGGCAACACTTTTATATTAAACAAATTCTGGCCCACTGTCCTGGCTATGATAACCTACTGATTTCCCACTTTCCAGTCTTCAGGTAAAGACACATGAAGGTCAAGATTTTAACTGCATCTTGAAAGGGAGCCCTTTGAGGAAAGTCAGGACAGGAACTCAAGGAGGAACCAGAAGGCAGAAACTTTAGGCCACGGAAGAGTAACTGCTTTCTGGTTTGCTTCCCCATGGCTTGTTCAATCTGCTTTTTTATACCACTCAGTATTACCTATCTAGGGATGGCTTGGCTCCCACTGGGCTTGGCCCTCTGATACTAATCATTTATGAAGAAAAGGCTCTGTAGACTTGCCTATAATCTGATATAGGCGTCTTCTCAATGGAGGTTCTTCTTTCCAGATAACTATAACTTGTGTCAAGTCGACACAAAACTAATCAGCAGATTGTAATTGCAACTTACTTTGCGGTTGCCTCATAGAGTAGCATAGGCATCATCCTCTCATGATTGTTTCAGAGATAAAGCTATATGACTTACACCAAAGAGAGTAAAAACGCATTTCTTTCATCATAAGACTTTCTGGGTAGAAAAGGGGATGCACTCCAGCTGGTATACTTGGTTTGAATGAGGAAGGGACAGTGGCTTTGGCTTTTCACACAAATGGGAATGGGAAATGTGTCAACCTTGACAGTTTTTATGTGTAGGCTGGGGTGTTTATGGTTTGAACTTTCCTTTCAGAGCCAAGGAAAGGAATGTTTGGAAATGTTCTTGCTTTAAATATATTGTACAGATTTGAAGCAAAGGAGATTGGGGCTTGGAAGTGGTACGGTGTCAGCAGCCAAGTCATGAAGTCCAGTGCTCTTAAATATTAAGAATCCCAAGCAAGCCACTAATAATCCAATTGGAGCTAACAAATGAGTTGGGAGATTGTAGGACATCAGATCATGATATCACAAAATAGCTGCCTTGCTATATATTTCCAATGAATAATCCAAAAGTGACATGAATCAAATTATTTTGTTCATAATAGTGTAGAAATATATAAAATTTGTAGAAATAAATTCAATAGAAAAATGTAAAGTGTCTATTAAGAAAACACATGTTATTGAAATATTAAAAGAAAACTTAAATAAATAGAATGATAGTCTATATTATAAGACCATAACATTAAAATAATAGTGTTTCTAAAAGTGGTGTAGACTCAAAACAAAGTCTGCAAAAGAAACTAAAGACTAATATGACTTTTGAAAGACCAATGTTATGGAACCCTTGCTTGTTGGCAATTTGAGCTGGACTTACTGAGGCAGTTTATGCTGAAGTCAGGGCCTGAGATCCTCTCCCAGTTGGCACTGGGCAGCTGGGTGGAAGGGGGAAGTTTTAGCTAAGTGCTTTAGATGTAGACCTCCTTTACTTGGGCAGGCACTATGAAGTAGGTGGATGTGAACAGTTAGGGCTGAGTGGCCAACCCCTGGGGAGCCCTTTGATGTTGGCTCAAGGACTTGCAACATTATAGTTTTAGAAATTAAACGACTAAGGACTCACACTTTGAAATTTCCAAACTTACTACAAAGCTACATCACTGATGGAACTGTAAAACTTGGTGTTCAATGATGCTTTTCAGAATAGCTTGTGCTGTGAGGTACATGGTGTCCCCTCCTATAATTCTGAGGAACAGGTTGTTCTAGGGCAGGAGCATAGGCAGGTGGAATACTTGAAAATGATATGTGTCCAGGAGTCTGAACCTCACAGGTGACATGACTCTTTAAAGGACTGTGCCCAGTGGTCCAAGTGCAGCAGTATTGTTCTTCTGATCAGATGGGGTCAGTAACTCTTTGAGATGCAACCAATGGACTCAGATAGGGGATGCCTTTCTGTGCTAAAAGTAAGAGAAGTAATTGCAGCTTTCCTATCCTAGAAATTGAATTTTTTAAAGTGTTGCTCCTGAATCCATCATCCTACTCCTAGTTGTCAATATGGAAATTTCAGGTTGGCTAAATCTGTGTGAGATTATCAGTGAAACTCTACAAATTAATTTATTAAATTTAAATTGTACACAAGTCTGTAGGCCTGTGAACAGCCCACTTATTGACAGGCAGCAGAGCCTATTAGTGTGACCAAAGCCAAAAGAGATGTTCCCCAAGTGATGGTTGCCATCATCCAGACTTCCCTAGTCACAGGGCCAATTGTTTCATACGTGTCTAGCAGAGGGAATGAACTGACTACTCTTCCTAAAGAGGTTGCATTGTCATGACTTGTGGTGCCACACAGGCACCCAGAACATATATAATTTGGTATTCATGGTGTGAGATGCTCTGGACAGAGCAAGGCAAGTACCCAAGCTGGTCCATATGGGCTATACAAAGGAAAGAGCAAGTAACTTCTGTTTTAACTGTGACTAGGGCATTGTGCTAAAGGAAGAGTTCCCACAAGTGGATCAATGTTTACATAATTTGAACTTCCACTCCAGTACCAAGAGAGACAGCAACTGGCTTCTATACCAGATTGCCCAGACATAGGCATAAAGAAAAGAGGAAGCACTATCCCTGAAAGATAGCAGGGATGAGTTTCCAAAACTGGAAAGATGTACCCTCTGCCACTGTAAGTAAAGTTGTAGTAGCCTTTCTGGTGTGCACATCTGGATGGAAATCTGTGATGTATGGTCTTTTTAGAAAGCCAGGAAAATAAAGATGGAATTCAAGATTCAGATCACTGGTTCCCTTCAGTGTGAGCCAGGAGTATTCTTGTCCATCAATTACCATGCCTACAAGTGCATACACTGCTGCAATATATCCTTCTGTGGTAACTATATAAATAAAAAAGTCTAATATAAAAATACTGGCGATAAGGAGGGACTTTCTCTTGAAATGCTATAATACACCTGAATATAGGTATAAAGTGTCTCTGAATATCTCCTTAAGCCAGAGTTGTGGAAGATCAATTTAAAGACAGAGAAGTATAGACATCCAAGAATATTTTTGGAAAGTAACTGTAGTTAAATGTAATTGAGACAAATTTAAGCTTGAATTTAGTGACATATTGGATACCAAATTAAGTATGTGGTTAAGTATGTGGTTATTTTTAAAGTAAATATGTATATGCACATATATACATATATGTACATATATATACATATTAGAAAATATTATAGTTATACTAATGTTCCAAGCTTATTAAATGCATCTTATATCTAGATAAATAATAATATCTTTTTAAGTCAACTAGAAATAATAGATATTATCAGAAAGGGTAAGTTTAAGGAGAATACCAATATAAAATAGGAAAGAAAATAAGTATTTGTCTATAGTCTAGACTTTGGAATATGGAGTTGAATACCAGGATATGTAGAATATGGAGTAATGAACAAATTGGCCCTTAAGTAACTCTAAATTCTTTAGTGTAGAGATGTGGTCTGTACCATAGGTTCTTTCTGGAAGAAAGCTTTATCTGAACAGGCTGGCAAAATTTTACTAATTTTAAAAAAGGTAAAGATGATGTCACATTCAGATAAGACCATATTCAAGGGACCCTCATATGAGACTCAGGGAAAGTATTGAATTAAACCCTCTATAGCATGAGATATTCGAATGATCACAGGGTGGCAAACAAAGCTGTATAAAATGATAAAGAATAGAAAGAAAAGGAAACTGGAAGGGAAAAAGGCTTTCAATTTGAAAGATATTTGAGTATATTTTAGTGCCAAATTATCATACATATTTTAAAAACCCACTGTTGAGTTTTTAAACAGAGTTTATTAACACTGGTAAGTTCATAAGCACTTCTAAAAAATGTATACAGAATGTAACCCAGAGATACCAGCGTGTGGAAGGCAAGAAAGTGTGGATGAAAATCAGGCTAGAGTGAGAGGATTTTCCATTTAGCACATCAAGGTTTCAGCGAGAAGAAAGTAAGTTTAGGAGAGAAGATAGAACCTGAGAATTCTTTAAATTGATTAAAATATCAAAATCAACTAACCAAACAAAAACTACCTGGTGATACATAGGTAATATGTTGTAAAGCAAATGATATAATTTTTTTTGTAAAGGTCCAGCTTAGGAAAGAATCCAACTTGAAGGGGAACAAAGACAAAGAGATGCTTTTGTGACCAGCTAGAGAGAAACCAAAGCAACTCCATCAATAAGCCCTTATCAGAAGACCTGGTCCTTGGTGTGAGGCAGGAGGATACTGGTTGCTCATTATGAAAGAGGAGGCAGTACTATGATGCTTAGATGGCATCAGGACACCAAGGGAGATGAAGAGTCTGGAATTGTGCAAGGAATCAAACTCTCCTTGAAGGATGCCTATGAAACAACAACAATAAAATTAATAATTTACTACAGATACAGGGATGAGAGTTTACTACTGGGGCATTTACATAAGAATTAAAAGTTCATGCCTTAGAAAATAAGAATGGTGCTAGAAAATGGGGATAATGCTGGAAATTAAAAGCAAAAAACAGCATAAGGAACAACGAGCAGAATGTCTGCCAAACATTGCACTAATTGCTGTAGATTACTTCTTTTTTTTTATTAGATGTTTTCTTTATTTACATGTCATACAATATCTCCTTTCCCAGGTTACCCTCCAAAAAAAATAAAAAATAAAAAATAAAATAAAATAAAAAACAAAAACAAAGCCCTGTACCCTCCCCACTCCCCTGCTCACTACTCCACCCTCTCCCACTTCCTGGCCCTGGCATTCCTCTACACTGGGGCATAGAATCTTCATAGGGCCAAGGGCCTCTCTTCCCATTGATGACTTACTTGGCCATTCTTTGCTATATATATGCTGCTGGAGTCATGAGTCCCACCATGTGTACTCTTTGGTTGGTGGTTTAGTCCCTGGGAGCTCTGAGGATACTAGTTAGTTCATATTGTTGTTTGTCCTAAGGGGCTGCAAGCCCTTCAGCTCCTTGGAGACCCTGTACTCAGTCCAATGGATAGCTGTGAGCCTCCTGGTGGATGACAGGAGCCTGATATAGCTGTCTCCTGAGAGGCTCTGACACTACCCGACTAATGCAGATGTAGATTACTTCTAAAACTCCACTCCACTGTCAAACCTAAGGCTGAAGTCAGAGAGATGGTCAGAGGTCAATGTCCCGGAAAGAGGTGAAGGTACTAGTATTACAGTTATTTATTTACTTATTTTATTTGTTTGTTTGTTTTTGTGTTTGTTTGGAAATGCTGGGAATTGACCCATGGTGTCACACACACTAAGTAGACACCCTACCACTGAGCAACTTAGATTTAAAAACATTTTTTTTAAATTTTTACTTATGAGTGCACATCAGAAGAGAGCAATGGATCCCATTACAGATGGTTATGAGCCACATGTGGTTGGTGGAAATTGAACTCAGGACCTCTGGAAGAACATCCATTGCTCTTAACCACTCTCCAGCCCCCTAGATGTTTTTTAAAAATCATCATTGTTTATGCATTTTCGCAAATAACCATCAGCACAATAGAAAAGATGGCAGCTCCAAATCAGTTCCCACTGACTCCTTGCTTCATGTAAAGTATCTGTGTGTCATGCGTGGAGACAGTCTCTCTATGAACTGTGGTGTTTTTTATTAACATTTGGTCCTTAGGAGCCTTTCTTCTATTATTTCTGTAAGTTGTGGACTAAAACTAATGTTTTAAAAATATTCATGCAGATAGGACATGGAGGATGGAGAGGACCAAATTGTCTTGCAAGTGACTCTCTGAGCTCCACACATGGCACCTGTATAAATGCATGCATACTCACTATGACCTCAATACATGGGCACACATACAAACACATACATCACTAAATATAAAATAAATGAAATAGAACCTACTTCTTTTATTTTTGCCTTTGTCTCCTTAATACTCCTTTTAGTTTTTCCCATGGTTTATGGTGAGACATTCTAATAACTGACACTCTAAGATGATTGTTCCTGAGCTGGTGTTGAAGGAGAATAACGCCTGTGGCCTGCTGGCTTCACATTGTCTCCCTTCCCTTCATTTTATTGCATATATTTTAAAAAAATTTGAACATGATGAATTCTCTTTTTACTTAAAATGAACTCTACTGCTTCTTGTAATTTATTAACTAAGATGACATGTGGAATCACTTCCCAAAGTTGAAAACCACAAGCTTAAGCAATCTCTTTGATATGACAAATCATTTTTAATTTTGGTTGACTCATACTTGGAGAGAAGTAAGGTAGGACTCAAAAACAAGAAATGCACCTATTGGTTTAGGGAAAGTAAAAAAGGAAATAATTATGCTCTTACATAACCAAAGTGTAAAATGCTTTTATCCACTAATATTTATTTGATATTATTTCTTCCAAGGGCCTCATCCACTCATGCCAAGCAGCCTTCCTTAGTGTTCCTGGTTCAGGCCATTCAAATGACAAAAACTCAGCTTGTGCTAGGATTTTTTTTCTTTTTGACCAGGGACATATTTTTTCTCTTCCTTTCTGTTTATTAAAATCTGTTCTTTAAAAGGGCTCTTGAAATCCAAACTCTGACTCTTTCAATCTAAACTTTTAACATTCACAGCACTTATAATCTGTTCCATACTGTCTAAACCTTTTAAGCCTTTTCCAATTCTAAAGGCAAAAAATTAAACTCTCATAAAACACATAACAACTAGTATAGGCATATTTCAAATAATTTTAATTCCCCTTTGTAACTCACATATTGTCTCATAATTATTTAATCAGAATGCAAGGCGGTAGTCCTAGCAGATTTAGGGTTGCATGCTACCTTAGCAGTTTTGTGCTTCTCTGGATTTCTTGTTCGGGCTCATTGTTATCACTGTAGTTAGCACCCAATGTGCTATTTTCTCCAGCTTTGCTTTGCTGTGTGCTCTTTATAACAACAAAAACTTCTGCAATTCAAATCTGGGTTGCATAGTTTCCCTCTCATTGAGAAAACCTTTCCTTAGAGTAGACATTAACAGTTGGAAGTAAATGGGGGAATGTGAGAGCCTCTTTGGGTCTAGGTGACTGTTACTGATGTCCTGTGTAAGAGTATTGGTATGCCAGGATCCTGGACTTCCCTTCATATACTTAGTTTTCCTTGATTATTTGTCTGAGGAGGAAAAATCTGTTGAACAATTGTCTCTAATTCCATGTTCCTTGTGGTCCTCTCAGGTGTTCATTTTATCTTTGCAAAGAGATGGGAGAGAGGTTGTGTGAAGCCAGAGTCCATGATTTAGATTCACTGTCCCTGCCCCTTAATATGCCCTGCCCCACGCCCAGCAAGAGTGAGGCGGATGTGATATGCTGTCCTCAGTATTTGATTGAGTAATCGAAACAATCACAGATTTCTTTTGTGTTTCTCAGACCCATGGCCAATTACAAATCATGCATTTGGCAAGGAGCATTATTTGTGAACATCTATCGCCAAAACCAAAACAAGTTGATCCTCCCCGAGAGAGAGTAGACCCTTTCCATGGCATCCGTGACATCTAAAGGTACCATAGGCATGTGTGTGAGGGCCTTTTTGAGAAGTTCAGATTCACTGCATCCTAGCTCTCATCCAAATAAATCCCAATGCATAAACTGTTTAAACACTGTCACCTCCAGGATTTGCCTAGAGAAAGACCAGACAAAGAATATAGCCCTGGTCTTATAAAGGTCTTGGGGGTCTAGAAAACCCCCAACTTCCCTGAGAAATAAATAAAAGTAAACCATTTGCAAATGCCCCATTGACAAGAGCCTGCAGCTTCTCTTGTTCTCACACTTGATCTCGGGTTTAGAGCAGTGCTGCCAAGTAGATAGTCCATAGGTATCTGCTGCAGGGTGAAACAAATGAATCAATCTTTCTGTTTAGATTGTAGGGTTGGTTCACTCTACAAATATTTATTGAGCTCCTCTGATCCAAGTACACCATTTACCATGGGAAAAAACAGCAGCACATGAAGTTGATATATACTATGCGTCACAGGCCCAGGGTCAGGGTCAAGGCCCAGGAAAGGTCTAGTGATCGTCAAGTTCCCTAGTGCAATTTTTCTTTCTATCATACATATATTCTATTGGGGTTTTAGTTCTACTTCTGTAAGTTAGATAAATAAGCCTACCCCATCTCCCCGAAGGGCTAACAAAGGATCCCTACACTGCTGACTCTTGGTGAAGCCTAGTGTGGCCCAGGGCAAAGATGGCTCCAGATGGGCACTTTTGTGGCAGCCTCCTCTTTAGTCCTGGTTGTAAGCAGCCTGAGCAGTTAGAGCACAAATGGACAATTTACTGCCTCCTCCCCAAGGCTTCCTCTACTCTGGCTCTTTTTCAGATACGATTACCAAAGCTTACCAGTATGTAATATTACCTTTG
>JADRCD010215939.1:0-30722 GCA_019843815.1 Montemys delectorum | reverse complement strand
AGAGAGAGAGAGAGAGACAGAGAGACAGAGAGACAGAGAGACAGAGGTGGGGGGCGGAGAGCATGTCTTCAGGACCATTGATTTCTTTGCTGTTCACTGTTACAGTGATGAGCCACAGTGAGGCCCAGGCTGCAAGCTCCCTGCTTTAATTATTCATCCTTATGAAGAACAATTCCCCTTCTGTGCTTTCTTCTCCCGCAGCCCTGACCTGAGCACACAAAGCTCTTTCCTTTTCTCTCCATAGCACCTTGTGTGTGGAAGGGTCTTTCAGGGGTGTACTTAATTCTGTGTATGCCTTTACTTTGTAGTCTGTTTTCTGCCAAGGGGGTCAGGAGGGCACGTGGAGAAGCCAGATGGCTTCCCTCTTCCCTCAGGAAACTCGCTATTTAGCTGGGCACCTTCCCAGCTCCAGGCAGGGTAGAGATTCCACTGTTTGGGGAAGAGCTGGTTCAAATGCCACTGTCCCTGACTTGACAGCTCCAGATTCCTCTAGGCTACACACTTTTCTACTTCACTGCAACTGGCTGAGGTTTTCTGCCAGGAACAGCACTTTAGGAGACATTAGGTAGGGGTGGGAAGAGAAGTGTTTGGGAAGAGAGCGGATGGGGAAGAGAGCAACTGGGTTATTTATTGCCTCTGCTCAGACACAGGTTTCCGTTATTTTAATCCAACTGAAAGAAGAAACCAGTGTCCATGGACAGAAAAGCAGAGGACTAACATAGTTAAGCCTGAAGATGCCCATTCCCTCCTCCCCAGGAGTTTCAGAGCCCCTTCCCCACTCCTCCTCTCCTCAACTTTTGAAAAGCCAAGCAGTTTAACTGGCCAGACCCCGGGAACTTATTTGTATGCAGCACAAATTTCAGAATCTGTTCTCAGCCTGTGCCGAGTGAAAAATGGCCTGCATTTTCTTGATAGCCCATGTGGTTGTAAAGAATAAATGGCTAATGAATTACAGATGAACATTGACGCAAATTAATCTTCCCGCTGTCCCTGGGTTATATGGCAGCCATTTAAAAGTTTAATCAATACACTAAAGTTGAAAACATGCAGGCACTGCAGTTGCTTGGATGTAATAAACATCAGAGGGAACCGGGAGGCTCGCACCCACTCCATGTATCATAATGACAGGTATTTATGTTTAATGGACTAAATATTTTTTATTGGAAGGGAGCAAATGTCAGCTTAACTTTGTGAGCCCTGCATTCAACTTTCCTTTGAGGTTGGTGAAAGACGGCTGACGTGTCATTGGAAACGAAATGTTACAGGGGGGAAAGAGGCACCACGGAGACAAAGCGAGGATCGGGAGCCGTTGGGAGCCCATGGTGCAATGGTAACACAGGGCAGCAATTCATTAAGGAAAACGTAAACCCTGATATTTCTAATGCTGCTGTAAAAGGCTTTACTAGGAACAGCTTTAATGGTTATTAGCGAAAACAAGTGCCCAGATCTGCCAGATATCCTGTTCAGTGCAGGCTTTTGTTTGAAAACTCTTTACCAGGTCATATTTGCTGGAGATTTATAATTAGTCTCTATTCTTAATGTGAGAAATGGAGGCAAACAGCGTGATGGCTCTCAGCCCTTGGATTTCATAGATCTTTCCTTTTGAAAGCTGTCCAATAGCTTTAAATAACCATGTGTTCTCTTCTGGAATACTTATATCTTAATTACTTTTCAAGTCTATATTTTGTAGCACTGCTGTGAGTCTGGCTGGACTGTGGAGGCTGAGGAAAGGGGACTTGGCCAGGCAAAATGCCATCTCTTTCTGTAGACAGAAACAAGGCCATAGATGGCTTCATCAGACCACCAAAAAAAATCCCCCAAAACCAAAAACCAAAAACCAAAAATCAAAAAAACAAACAACAAAACCCCCAATAACTATACATTTAGCTTTCAATTCTTCCCCTTTTCCAAACAAAATGGACCAAATATGTCACCCCTATAAGAATAGGAGGATTTGGAAAAATAGCATACATTTGTAGAAATAAATAGAAATGTGTCAGACAATAGACAGCTTGTTTTGAAGGCTCTTCTGCAACCACTTGTCTGGGGCACAGATTCCATGTCAGGGTACTCAATGACATGTTTTAGAGGGAACTTTTTCAGGAGAGATTGAGGTATAATATCATAACTAAGAAATGGGGGTACAAGATAGAGATGATTTAAGTACATGGCATGGTTAATACTTTAAAAATACAGACCTCGTGTCTTTTGATATGACTTTAAAAAAATTAAGAGTTTACATTTTCATGAACCTTAGAGTCAAAGGTGGTCAGCATTTTGTGACATTAAAATAGCTAATCAAGGTAGTAGGGTTTACTGGCCCTCTATCTTCTCACAAGCAAAATGGGGAGAGATTTGGTAGTGAAGTCATGGCTAGCTGTTAACTTGCCAGCTACTGACCTCAACCTCCACCGCACCCTAAGTTCTGAACTTGTCTAGATTGCTTGTTGGAGCTCCTCTTACTGTCTTTGAAGCTTTACCTGCCTGCTTACTCAGTTTGTGTTTCTGCCATATGAAAGTGAATGACAGCATGGATGAGAGGTGAGAGGATGATTGGTTTGTTATTGATAGATCTCAAAGACCTGGCACACTATAGGTTCTTAGAAAGGACAGTTATGCAGGAGAAGGGTCATTGTTTCTTTTTTTTGAGAGAGGACATTTCGAGACAGAGTTTCTCTATAGCCCTGGCTGTCCTGGAACTCATTCCGTAGACTAGGCTGGCCTCGAACTCAGATATCTGCCTGTCTCTCCCTCCCAAGTGCTGGGATTAAAGGCATGCACCACCACTGCCCGGCCCATTGTTTCTTATAGCCCTTAAAATCTTATAGCAACTTCAGCCATGTTGATGATGACATTTTACTAAGTGACCCGATATTCTATTCCAGGCCGTAGTTACCCCCACAACTGACTAAAGGCTAGAAGGATAAAGATCATACATCTCCGCATAAATCTGATACCCGGAGGTTTCTCATAGAGAATGGCAATCACCTTTCAAAACTTAGTGTTGTCTATGTAGTCACGAACTAGGTGGTGTGGTCCTCAGATGTCTATCTCCCATGATCTGAAGAAACAAAGGAACTCTAATTGTGTAGGTATTATTTTCCTCCCACAAAATGATGGAAGATGTCCACCCAAAACTGTTGAGGGCATGGAAGAGTTCTCAGTAGCAGCCACATGCATTCTGCTGCTCTGTCCCATTATGTTTCATATGTGAGCATCACCTTTATGTTCTGAAAGTGGTTGTTCCTGCTCCTCATGTCTTTTCAACATCCTGGGCAGGATGAAGAAGTAAGATATTTCCCCTGAAAGACATCGTTTTAAAAATTTGGATTTTTGTCTAGACCTCAGTTGACATTACTAATGACTGTCACCACTGCTGTCCACATTAGTGGTGTTTCATCCTGAGTACATGAGCAGCAACTTCCTTCTGATGTATGCCTATTTATCAGTTACTACCTATGACCATATCAGTAGGAGACTGAATAATTGAATATTGCTGCTTTCCTTCCCTTACAAAAGAAGAGGTTAGGACATGACACATCCAAACCATTATGTCTGCAGCATAAGATAAAGGACATCTTTGTATTCCTACAAAAGATATGTTTTGTGAAACACTTTGTCTATATTAACATATGACATATGTGATCACCTTATCACACAACAATCTTAATTACTTCTCACTACTACACAGTAGGGGAGATGGGACTTGAACTTCCTTTGGCTGTTTTTACCCAAGGTCTTTGTCTAATGCCTGTTTCCTTAGCTGCCATTTTTGATCTCATGGTGAAGGACAACAATATTGCACTCCAGTTCACAGTAGACATGTTGCCGTCTGAAGTCTCCAGACACATGGAGTCTGCCTTTTTGACCAAAGCATGTGACTTAACATATTTAATATTTATCATTTTGTAATTAACTATAACAGAATTTCTGCAGTGATTAGAAATGGTTCTGACAACTCAATGCCCAAATTCGATGTTGAGTCATCCAGTCCTGATTTGCTTAAGCATCAGTAAGGCCATGTGCCTCGCTTCCTAGTTAAATGGGTCAAATGGTTTCTAGAGCATGTGTGATTAGAGAGGACTAAGTGCTCAATACAGTGTCTAGACCTCAGTTGACATTACTAATGACTGTCACCACTGCTGTCCACATTAGCAGTGTTTCATCCTGAGTACATGAGCAGCTAGAACTTTGGGATGTCAGGTCTTATTTTCCCTCTTGGCACTCCTCCACAACACCCAGCAAGGTTCTACTCCATTTTGGAGACAAGTTAAAACTCATTCCATTCTAGATCCACATTCATGAGCTTTGTAATAGTGACTATGCCCCCAACTTCTTCTTCTGAGTCCTCACATGGGAACCAGCTTTATTTGTGTTTCAGGGCTGTTCCAATGGCTGACAGACAATGCATTTTGTTTTATTGACATGCACAATACACAGAAATAATGATTTTAATCATTCATGAGTCAACAACATTTGAACACTGCAACTCTGCAGCACATAAAAGACTCTATACTGGTTAGAACAGCCATCATTCTCAGGCCAGCTCAGGTATGAGGTTATTAAGAGTAACCACATCCAACTGGTGAGGATGTGTGAAACATATCCTGTGATTTAGGGCCTGCACTGGTGGGTGGTCATAAATACACAGCACACAGGAGGAAACTAGAGGGTGCATACCATGGGATGAGGCTTACCCTAAATAATAAGCAAACACAAAACACTATTAAACTACCAGAGATGATCCAATTCCAACCCTGGTGCCATTGGGTCCACAGCCATGTTTTGTAAGTTTGTTTTCAATTTCAAAGTTTTAATTTTTTAATCATGTAGAAATTAATAATTAAACAGTCATTGTTTTTGAAGAGCAGTTTGTTCCTATGCATTGAGACTAAAAAAAAAACCATTTGATTGAGTCCAAATATGCTACCTTAGGAGTCTATTCTAAGGGAAAACACTGGGAGTAGATAAGCAGTGTCTTTATTTGCTAAAGTGTTTACTATAGCAGTCATTTTGCAACTAGGTAGAACCAGTAAATAAATTACAGCGAATGTGCAGAACACAATGTTACAGAGCGTTCAGCAATGCTCAAAATATTTTTAAACTATTTAAGCAATAAATTAAAGATTATAGAATCTTACATGTTTCATGCATTAAAAACAAGACTAGAGAGTAAAGCCCCAAAATCCTTCAGCCAAATCTGGACAGTGTCGTGGGATTCTACATGATTTTTAGTTATTATTTCATTACAGGTATTTTTTATATTTATTTATTTGTTTGTTTGTTCATACATGTTCAATTATGCATGTATGAATGCACCACAGCAAGCATGTGGCACTCAGAGGACATCCTGTGGGAGCTTCTCTTCTCTCATGTGGGTGGCAAGGATCACATTCAGGTCCCACTGGGCTTAGTAACAGTGTCTTCACTTACTGAGCTATCTTGCCAGCATTTTTCTTTATATTTTATTCATCTAAAAAGCAACCTGTGCATGTAACAATATAAAAAAATAAACCATGAAACGACACCATGGTCTTTATTTAAACAGTTACAGGAGCACGAGTAACAATAGAATTGTAGTGGGTAGAAAGCCTCAGCTATAATTAATGTCCAAATAAACAAGATGCCTCTATATGAGTTGAAGATGTGGACAGTTTGAGGATGTCATAATAGTGCCCAAAGCCAGGTCTCTTTGACATTTTAAATAAGATTTTAAAGAATTCATTAGTTATGTGTATGTGTATGTCCAATGCCTGACTGTATATATGTGCACTACATGCGTGCAGGAGCCTGTGACGATCAGAAGAGGGCCTCAGGTTCCCTCAGAATCAAGTTAAAGGCAGTTGTAAGCCACCATGTGGGTGCTGGGAACCTAATCCAAGTCAGAAGAAGGAGCAGAAGGCAAGGTGATGTCACTGAGCTCAGCAACGCAGGGGCTCTATGTTGAGACAGAGGCAGCAGAGGTACTACCAGAGCATGGGTTCTCGTTGGGACTTTAACTCTGAATCTGACACTCAGTAGCAGTGTGCCTATAACAAAAGATGCACGTTGCACCAAAGAAGCCTCCACAACCTTTTTAACCCAGTGTCACATGCCTTACCATCGTCACCTGTGCTCAGTGTCCCCTGAGTCCCATTTGCCATCCTCCACCTCTGCTCTTTTCCTGCTTTCCTTTCTTCCCTTCTGAGATAAGCTTAATGAAAATTCACCGGCTTCTAGAACTGTAGCAGATGAAGTGATTTTTATGATTACGAAAGGTTTGGGAGGAAACTAATTAGAGCTAAGGGACTCAAGTACTCAGTACATTGCGCTCACTGCCCAGGCCCTTATTAATTATGCGTCAGGCAGGACCTTTATCCTCATTGTACAGGTACACAAACTCAGATACAGAGATTGGAACCCAAGGTATCTCACTTTTAAGCCTGTGACCTTGCATCTCTGATTTTAGTTGCTGAAGAATTATGAAAAAAAATATTTAAAAATAGAGCTGTCCAGTGTCAGAAAGCAGGTTCTACTGCAGGGGATCTTCAGATTACCCGACACAGAGAGAGATCCAGACCCTTGATTACCAGTGGTGTGACAAAGGGCACGGTTCCCCATGAATGACATGTCTCTGCCTCCTAATTTCTACCCAACCATCTTAGGTTCTGTTAGGGCACCTCGACCTGTGCAAGAAGGTGCTTCGAATAGCATGCTGCTTTATTGGAAAGCTCTGCCATGCCAGATGGAAAGAGGCCACTCATTGCTAAGACCACTTCTTCCATAGTAACATGGATAGTCCCAACTGAAGAGATTTAAGGACTAGTTTGATGTTGTTACTTTGGTTTTCAATATTTTCTGACAATAAGGTCTTTAAAGTCTGAGCTCAAGGGCTGACCTGTCAAGGGAAGGTGA
Source organism: Montemys delectorum (assembly GCA_019843815.1). NCBI lineage: Eukaryota > Metazoa > Chordata > Mammalia > Rodentia > Muridae > Montemys > Montemys delectorum. The sequence goes on along the minus strand of JADRCD010215939.1, from coordinate 23,828 downwards.
AGTGACTTTCCATAAAATAGAAGAGTATGTCTTAGCCCACTAGCAGCAGAGAGGTCACAAGAAGGCCTGTATTTGGCTGTAGATGGGCTCTCCAAAGCAGAAGGCATAGGTGTCTTATATAAATCTCCTAGGAAACTCTTTTTCCTAGCTTGCTGGAAGACTCCTAAAACAACTGAAGTTTGGAAATGTCTTTGGATCTTAAAAAAAAAGAAATCTTGAGAATTTCATGTCTGAATCCTGCATCTCTTCTGTGTCCCCTTACAAACTCATGTCCTCTTGTTTAATTATTAGTGTGTGTGTGTGTGTGTGTGTGTGTGTGTGAGAGAGAGAGAGAGAGAGAGAGAGAGAGAGAGAGTATGGGAATCCCATCGAGTCTAGTTAGCACTACTCATATGCACACATATCAAGGACTGACCACTTGAGCCTAGACAACCAATAAGGGACCTCACCTATGGAGAAAACTGATTCTTAGTCTCTTAGCAACTGTTGTTCACCTGTCCACATTGGCATTTCAGCTGGTGCTGTCATTCCTGCTTGTTCAGGCAACCGTGTTGTTGAGATTTCACAGGTGCACTTTCCCATCACTTCTAGGAGATATTTGGCTCCTTTTCAGTCTATGCTTTCTCAGAGTAGATCAGAACCACTGGGACAAAACCCTCAAATGTGATGGATTTGTACACAACACATGTAGGGAAAAAAAACTGCCTCATGAGCTGATTTGGTGGTCCCCAAGGAGAAGGGAAACACTATGCCCAGGGTTTCATGGATTTGACTTTTGTTTAGACCTTTCCATTTTATGGGCAATGTGTAAAAGAAGGAAGGCAAAATAACATGAAGTACATCCTAAGATGTTGTAAAGGAGCGAGCGATGAGATGATCCCTGTTAGCTACTTACTACAATGCACACATAGGAAGCTCAAGAAAGAGAGTCATGATGATGGGGGGTGGGGTGGAGGAAGACTGTGATAGACTTTGCTGTGGAAAATATCTCTCTGGGACATTCTCCTGAAAAGATTTGTCTTTGTAGCTAGAAAGTGTATGTTGAACATTTCATCACAAAATGAAGCCCAGCTCTCTTAAAAAGCCAGGAGTCACAGGAATACTGCACTCACAGGCCATAGATCCCCAAAATGGCCTTTGTTACAAAGAAAATAACACAGAAGCAGGAGTGAGGGTAACTGAAAACTAACAAGAGGATTTCCTTGTAGTATTTTGTCTCCTTGAATACACAGCTGCTTACTTAACTGAGTGCTGGAAATAATGAAAGCTACCTAGCAAAGCCTGGAGATTCCATGAGATGATGTTTTATAGAGTCCTATATGCAGAGCAGTGGTCAAATAAGAGCTGGTACTGTGGTGAGCTGCAACAGCCAACATGACTATGTTTGGGCATCTTCATAGATCTTCTGACTTGGTCTCTAGGCATGTTGCAGAAGAGATATCTACAAAAAGCACTCTTAGATTTGAGAAATCCCCTTGCCCATTTTTAACGGTAACATTCAGATAGCCTACAGATTTATTATGCACTGTACTATTGGAAAGATATATGCCCTTCCCATCAGTCATCACAGCATGGTCCTGTGTAGGGTGTCACCAGCTCTTCCTCTATGAGAGTCCAGCCTAGGTGTTAAAGTTCTCAGGAACTGCAATTGCCTGCCTAAGAGTGCATGGAAAGACTTCGCTTCTTTCACTCTCTAACACATGGAAGATTCATGCTGGGAACCTGCAGACCTGTGAACAGCACAACCAACATTAGAAGTGGGCTTTCGTGGAGTTTTTGGTAGAGAGAAAGTAGTCCATCTTTCACTATGTGTATGTTGGAGATGATTTTGGTCAACTCGGATTCACTGAGGCTGGTTGTTGGGTTTTTTTCCTGTATTATTTAGAGTGTTGTCTTCAGTGAATGAATGCTGAATGTCAGCTTATCTACATCAATTGTCCTGTTTTCACTTTTACGGTGTTAGTATAGTGAGGTTCTACTCACTTTTGAATACTGACCCACCCTTGTGTTTCTCAGATAAACTTTATGCTGTCCTGTGGTATTTTTAACGATTGCTATAGCTTTTGTGTAGGCTTTTGTTGCAGATGTTTGCATGCAAGTTCATGAGGTATGCCATTCCATAGTTTTTAATATTATATTTCTCCAGTTTCGGTGTCAGTATAGTTGCTGACCTCATAAAATAATTGAATGAATGATTCTATTTCTTCAAATCCTTTGAAAATGTTTTCAAGATTTAAAATTATTTTTTGTTAAATCTCTGGTTAAGTTTGCTGTTTGGTCTGGTGGCATCTTGGACCAATATTAAGCTGTGAGTTCAGTTTCATAAATGGGTATTGAGTATTTATTTATTTTTTTAGTGTGTTAGCTTTTATTTTAAAATGAAAAATTAACCTTACTTTTAATCACCATAGCCAATGGGTAACAACCAACTGGAGTTTTCGCAACTTAATGATGGATGCTTCTGACATCTTAGGCCTTCTGTTACATGAACAGAAAGCTTCAAGTGCTTGTATATTCCATTTTTACTAACCACACCAGGTGTTGTAACCACATTCTGACTTCTAGGAATAGTGATCAGGACTCTGGGTTCAAATCTGAATGAGAAAGCATCCTTGACTATACAGAGATTGTATGGAAAGGAGAGTGATGACGAAATGTTTGGCTGGGCTGCAGTGGGCATGTGTAAAGATGTGTAGTAGACAGAACCTGGAGAGAGAGAATAGGGAGAGGTATAGTGGCAAGGGGAACCTGGGGATGTATTTGAGGTGAAGGGGCATTTGAATGGTACTGCATGTGACATAGGGGAGCCCTGTCACCTGAGTTACCAGAGGATATGTGACAGAACAAGCCCTTTAAGCTTCTGGTACAATGAGAACACTCACTTCAGGGATTTGTTGTTTTGTATCAAAGGACCAACCCTCTAAAGCGGAAAGTGAACCATTTCCTTTGCTTTAGATGACACAGTCCCTCTGTGTGTTTCTCAATAGGGCTTGATACCTCTGGTATAACCTTAATGCAGAGTGGACTTGGTCTGTTAGAGCTCTGTGCTAATTTTTCAATCCTTGGACTTTCATTTAAACTATTTTCATAGTTGTAATGAGAAATGAGCATCTTCGCCAAAAGAGAGGTGGCCCTCGAAATGGTCACGAGTACTCCATTTCAATCATAAGCCAGGAAAAGTCACTTTTCAGTGGAGAGGATGGACAGAAAGAAGATAGGGAGGAGACAACACAGGAATCTGAACACCTGGGTTTCAGAGCAAGGATGCTGGATAGTTTCTACCAAAGTTCACTGACTGTAACCACTGTTAATTATCCCTTGAGTGTGTTTTATGTATCGGGCCATCTTAATCTACTCTAATCAGATTCTCCTGAGTTCCCTGGTTTCTTGCTAGCTCATCAGAAACTGTCTTTGTATCAGTTCACAAACACCACTACCTCACCTAGGATGAATCAAGAGCAGTGAGTCTCAACCTGTGGGTTATGACCCCTTTGAGAGTTGCATATCAGATATCCTGCATATCAGATATCTACATTACAATTCATAACAGAAGTAAGATTACAGCTTGGAAGTAGCAATGAAATAATTTTATGGTTTTATTTTCATTACCACCATGAGAACTCTATTAAAGGATCACAGCTCTAGGAGTCAAGAAGCATCGATCTAGAGCTTCATGATAGAGCTCTGTCTATGCTTGCTCTGCAAAGGATATGGGTGCTGGTTTGTTGCTTTGCACAACCATTCTGGCTTCTAAGAACATCTGTTTCCATCTACAGCTTGCAGATTCATTGCTTTAATTAATTAATGGAAGTGCTTTGGAAGTTAGGGCCTCTATCCTCAATTTCCATTTAAAGGTACCTAGTGACTTCTGCTTTAAAAATAGATGCCATTTAATTGATTAGCTTACTCTGATCCTAAGGTAAAGCTTAAAAGGCTTGTGACAGTATCAGTGATTTAAGTATTCATGAGTGTTTAGGTTAAGCCTGAAAGCCTAGAGTTACTCTGGAGTTACTGTCATCAAGATTTTTAGCTCCAAGAATATACTTGTTTAATGCATTTGATCAATTAAAAGGAGCAAAGTATTATTTGGGGTTTCAAAAGTATCAATCTAGGGCTGGAGAGATGACTTAGTCGAGAGTACTTGTTACTCTTCTAAAAGATCCAAAGTTCAGTTCTTAACACTCATGTTGAACAGCTCACAACAGACTTTAACTCCAGCTCCAGGAGACACAACACCTTCTTCTGGCCTCCAAGGACACTTGTACTCAGCACACATACACAAATTACTTTTAATATCAATTCTTTGCAATGGATTAAGTCTTGACAGAGTGTTAGATACAGGATCCTTGCTGTCACCCTCAAAGAGCCTGGATTTTGGAGATGCTCATTCACTCAACACAATCTGTGAATTGAGAGTAATGACTTCCTACCAGGCTCTGTGAGGGTTTGCTCTGCAGGTCAAAGTTTTATTTAGTGTTGTGTTCCACATAGGTGACCAGGACACCTATCTAATGAGTACTGTCTTATGTAAATGACCTTTGATTTTCTTGTATTTCCCAGATTGAGGCAGGATGAGAAGAAAAAATATCTTATCATAGCAAAGAAAGCTTTTGCTCACTAAAATACACATTTTTCTTTTTCTTTTTTGGAGGCCTTGACTTAGACTTCATAGTCTCCTACCAAGAGCAATATGTTTGAGTAGGTTGGTGACCAAGCTTTTGAAAAGTATCTTAGATATCCTTTCTCTCTTCATTGCCTGATGTCCTCAGGAGGACTAAGTAGGAGATGGCTTAATCACAGAAACCACACACACAAGGGAGCTGCCTGCCCTGGTCTTGGGAATGGAAAAGATGGAAACAACTACTATGTTAGGCATCAAGTGGAAGGGATAATTTGCTGCTGCAGCCTGGTTCATTGTTATTCATCTAGGACAGCTCCAAAATTGCTTCTGAAAAAAAATGATAAACTTTCAGGGTATATGCCCAGATATGCCATCATTTGGCAAGGATAATATATATTCAGTAACGAGATACCTCTAAGTCAGGAGGAGGGGTGACAGGCAAGGGCTATCATCCTCATTTTAGGTATGACTACTGATCTTAATGTAAGTCTTGTGGCCTGCCAAAATTCATAAGCCTGGACTACAAAACAGTGAATATTAACATGAAGGCTGTGTCTTAGTTCCGTTGTTCTCCCTTGTCTCACCTTCTTCATTCTGTTCACATTTGAATTTATAACAGATACTCGTCCACTTTAATGTTGAATGTTTGCACATTGCCTGTCTTCTGCTACTGGGTCATTGTGTCTAGGAGCTGAGACTTAGCTATGGCAATGTCCCTGTCCTGTTTGAAGGCAGAGTAGGGCCTCAGTAGATGGTGAAGGATTTGAGAAAGCATGACCCAAGGATTAGAAGGTACTTGCTCTAGTTGGAGCATTTTGTAGTCTAAATTAAACAGAGGGTTACATTTGAGGAAAGAGAGAGAATAATGGAGTAAATGAAATGGGGGGGGGGAGAGAACACAAGGACAGTGGGAAACTGTGTTAGTATAATGAGAGAGTGATAGTTTTCCATCTCAATGATATTTGAACAACTAATTGCTATGTAAGAAAAACACATTGGCCTGAAAGGATCTCAGTCATTGTTAGAGTAAGATGCTTAAATAGGCCATTCAAGAGGGATCAGGAGAGAAGGCAAAGACACGTTACACAAAGCTAGCAACTATTTCTGAGGTCCTTGAGTAATGAGCATCATGTGTCAGGGTTATCATCATAATCCCTTTCTGTTTGAAATTATAACTGTGGGAGATTTAAAGGGACAGTACTTGAACATCCGCATACTCTTTACTGGAATCTACTCTTGGTATTTTGGTACGTTTACTGTTTCTCTGAGTCTGCATGTGTATACACACATCTTAATGAGATACTTAAAAAACTGCAGACACTACCACACTTCTTTCTTAAACACTTCAGTCAGCATCTCCTATGAATAACAACATGTTTCTGTGAAATCCTATTAGTAAATCTTTGAAAATTAACACAGATGCCAAGTCTCGCCTAATTATACAACCCAGACTCCTCAAGTTTTCCCAGTCTTCTCCATGAAGTCCCTTGTATCTAGTCGAGGTTTACATGCTACAATATATCTTCTTAAATTCAGGACAGAGGTTCTCAACATGCTACCTTGGGACCTATTATCTTTAGGGCAACCAGAAGACCTTGTCAAAAGTGAAAACACTGGAGTTATCTCCAGATCCACTAACGAGAGGCCTCAGGATCAGAGGTATGCAGCAGCAGTCTGTGCTCTGAAAATACCCCAGTGGTTCTGATGAAACTCAAGAGCTGCTGAAGTAGTACCCACCTCCCATCTTCTTCTTGTGACTTTAAGGATTTCTCTTTGTGCATTTGTATGGGCACATATGTGTGAATGTAGATGTCAGAGGAGAACCAGATATCATTGGCCAGAGGTTGATGATGAATGTCTTACATCTTTTCTGTCCACCTCATTATTTGAGATCAGCAAATCCAGACAGCTACTTGTTTCATTTGCCTCCTGTTCTAGTCCTGAGGTTATACATGTAGCATTATAAATGTCTGTTATCCCTGGCTTTTTATGTGGGTAGTAGGGATCTAAACTCAAATGCTCTGCTCACATGGCAGACAGTTTAACACTGAATCTTCCAGGGTCCCTTACTATTTTTGAGACAAGGCCCAGAACTTTGTCACATGGGCTAGAGTGGCTGGCTAGTGATTTTCAAAGCATCTACTTCTTTCTGCCTCTGAGCTTACCTTAGCTGTAATTCAAGCATGTGCCACCACACCTGACTTTTCCCATGGTTCTGTGCATATAAACCCAGGGCCTGCAGCTTGTATGGCAAATGCTTACATGACTGAGGTGTCCTACTGGTCTGGTTTTTTAGATTTTTACTTTTTCTAAAAGTTCGGTTGAGTTTGATTGTGTGATAAAACACATTGAACATTTTTTTCTTATTGTTTCCTTGGGCTTTGACTTGGGCTTAATAGCCTGCTAAACCCAGGTGAAGCTGGGTGTGTTTTATAGCATCGTGTTTGCAGGCTCATAATATGTAGTTGTACTTTTGCTAGGGTGGAACACTTGGTTTAGCATGACCAACATATAGACCCTACTCAAAAAGTGTATGTCCCCCTTTTCATTAGTAACTAACTCAGTGACAACCTGCTTGTGTGACAATTCTGTTTTCTGGTGAAGTTTTACCCATTGCCAATAACCACCTGACTTCCTTACATTGGAGAATGCTGACCTCCTGAGAGTACAACTTCCTCTTCTCATGATCTCTGCCCTGACAAAATGTCCCTGGTTTTCTCTGTTTTCTGTACTATCACTTGAATTGGTTGTCCCTTCAAGCAGCTTTGGTTATTTATAGTATGTTGGGAGACCTCCACACATATGCATGCATCTCTTTCCAAATTATAATTTTTATAGATCCCCACCCATGCCCTCTTTCCTCCTTTCTTTCCAGTTTTCTAGGGTAGCTTCAGATCTAAGTGACTTCAAACCATACAAATATATTATCTCAGTGTCTTGGTCAAAGGTCAAGTACAACATTCAACTGCACTAAATCAGAGTGATTTTTTTTTCTGAAGGACCAACAGAAAATCTGTGTTCGTGCCTTTCTTTCCCAGTTTCTAGAAGCTAGCTTTTCCTAGCTTCTAGAAGCTACACACATTCTCTGCCTCTTGACTCCTTCCTCCATTTTCAAAGCCAGGGACTTTGTATCTCTCTAAGCTTGTCTCTTGTTGTGGCCACAACCTCAAATGTTTACCTCCTTTAAGGACCCATATAATTAGATAGAGCCTGATCAGAGAGTTGAGGATACTGGCTCTATTTGAAAACTTGTACCCAACATCTGCCTCCATTGCCTCCTTTACCTTGTCAGGTGACATTTTCAAGCTTCAGAGACAACACTATAGAAGTCTTGGAGGGTATCAATCACCCTGCCTCCCCCCCCCATTCCCTCATTTTTTTAAAGTTCTTTTGTCTCATTGTAAAACTCTTAAGAACCTTGGTAAACTTAGTTCCTTCACCCTGCATTATGCCTAGAAATACTGATGAGCATGCTTGCACCTGTGACCCCAAGAAGCAACCCACTACAGACTTCTAGACAGTTTTCTCTACAGATTTGTTCGTTTGTTTTTAACATTGGAAATATGCTGACATTTGGGGTGAAGTTGAAGGATACATGTCCAAAATTAGTATGTATGTTTATGTCAATAATTGAATGTACAATTAGGTTACTTATATTCAGTTCAGGGGGGATTTACTTTTTCCAATATTTGCATTTACTTTGAATACGTAAAAATGTATATATATAAAGAGGCATTTTAGTATGTTGGTTCTGCCTGGGTCCCTTCCACACACTATTTCTATCTATCCATTCCATACTCCTAGTATTTATAGTTTGCTCTAATGTTCCTTTTGTAAAACATAGAGATCAGTGTAGTGTGTTTAATCTTATGTTTACTTCATACACCAAAGTATCTGAGTAAACAAGACTTATTTTCTCCTTGAATTTTTACTAGGTAGGTAAGATAAAAAGACAAGCTAATATTTATACAGGTACTCACATACACATATATCATGGCCCACACTACATCAAGTAGTCATGGGGGTTATCAAAAGAGGTAATTATCAAATATTTTCTTGACTTAACTTTCACATTTTTTGAATGTAGTAGTCAGAACATACAGGGAATGTCGAAACCCAAACTGAATGTTTATCATTTTTGAAAGTGCATTTTTTTTTTTGTGTTGGGCAGTGGTGGTACACACCTGGAATCAGAAAATATTAATGCTGTTTTCATATTTTTCAGCTTGTTATAACAAGAAATATTTATATTTGCAAGTTAAACCAACAAGAAAGAAAATATATCCCATGGAAATGTCTTCTTGGCATGTCTTGTGCTTACCCCCTCACTCTGCCAAGATAGAGCTACCCCTGTCCCCAGGTTTGCAGAATATTCTGTCACACACATACTCTCCCTAGTTTTTAATCACAGCTGATTTTATTCAATAAGCATCTCCCTTTCTGGCCTCACATTGCTTCAAATCCACAGTCGGGTCCTCCTTTTCTAATCACTGACTTTTCTAATCACCTGGTGTTTCTCCACCCCCTTACTTTTTTGGCTTAAAATTTCATTGGGGAATTATTTACTCTGTCTAGTTTGCAAGGAATGCCTATTTTGTTTTAAAAGGAAAAGTATGCCGGCATGTACCATGCAACTAGCTGCTCTTTAGGAAAGTTGAGACAGGTCAGGAAGTGAAAAAGAGCCAAGCTGCTTAAATTCCAAAGTCAAAACTCCAAGGAAGGCTAGAAGCCATGTTGAGGACCAAGGGTGTTACAGAAGGAATTCAGGACTAACCATAGAAGACAGAAGAGGGGCATAGAGAGAAGGGGGTAATGAAACCATTATCAACGAGCACAGAACACCTGCAAGGCTGATACTCAGCAGAAAGATTAGCCTTCTAGAATGCTCCTCTGGCATGAGCAACCCAGATGTAAAAAGATAGAAAAGTCTTATATATCTTCTCTTCTGCACCTTTGTCATTTGGCTCTGCCCCCCTCCTCTGAGTGACAGGATCCTTTTGTGCTCCAAGAGGATGCCTTAAAGTTCCACAGGGCCACTTCTGTCTAGGGTAGGCTGAGCTACTGCTTTCACAGTATTTCCAAGTCAGACCACCACTGTCACTATTAAACTGTATGTCCTTGTGCTTTCTGGCCCGCTCTACTCTAGCCGGCTGTAATTGTGTAGGTGAACAATTCGGCCTCAGAGCACTGTTGAAATTTTAAATCAATAAAGAAGAAAAGTAAGCCAGTGAGTGGCACAGGGTGATTAGGTGCTGTCTGCAGGAAGAGTTTTATCCTCTGCCGCATTTCTGTTGAAACCCTGAGAAACTTGAAGAAGATGGGATAGAGTGAAAACATTAAAATTTATGTCAGATAGCAAACACAGTCAAGCAGCTATAACTTTGACAGGTAATCAAGAACTGGGTGGCTTTTGGTTCTAATTTAGCAAAATAAGGTCAACGTGTTCACACTCATAACACTCATAACAGTTTACAAGAGGACATCCAGAACACATGCTCAGAACGACTTAGGTACATGCCATACACAAGTATGACATGCCCACATAGTGACCCAAGAAGTAACTCTGCATTGTTTCCATAAGTATACCACTCTTCTATTTACCAGCTCACACTATACTTTGATTTTGATGAAAAGCCGGCAGTACAAGGGGAACTCTCTTCATCAAAAAACTCAATAGAAAGGAAAAAAGAAGCATTCCCAAGACGTTGTCATGTATTACTGGGTAGTTTTGGTGGTTAAGAGAATTATTTGAAAACAAAGAAACCTTTCACAAAAGCCTCCAAAATACAAAAGATTTAATAACATTTACATCTGTGTATCAGCCATGTCTGTAATGCAAGTCATGAATAACACATAAACCAGAGCAGAGAAAGCACAGAAGTACTCACACATCATTTAAAATCCAACCCACCCCATCGTCAGTGGAATCAAATACACAGCAGGAACAGTTCCAGTTCATACACACACAATATAGTCATTGAAAATGAAAACGTATTAATTATGTTTCTTAAGGTTCAGAGATAGATAGCAAGGTTCACTAAACTGGTCCAACTTCTCAACTGAAAATCTGGACCAAAAGACCTTCCTGGGTTGCCTCTGGATTTTGAAGAAACAACAGAACGGTGGCTCATGTATATTTGTCTTGTGTATGGCTGTTCAATTAAGTCTGCAGTTGGGGCTCAGTCTCGCCTTCATGCTGTGCTGAAAATGGAGACTGTTAAAAGTGAGTAACTTAAGAAAAGAAGAAAGAACAAGAAGAGTAAAAGAAATGAAAGTCTTTACTAGTGAGGAGTACATAAGTCCAGGTAGCATCCACTGCACGTCCGCTGTGCAGGAGGGTCCTAGAGTAGCTCACCTGGCATCTGCGGATTTCCAGGAATCTTCTTGTTTTTCGAAATCCTTAGATTCTATCAGCTTGTGCTCTATTTCTGCATCTGCTTTTGGTCCTTGATGGAGAAGGATGAGTTGAAAGAGATGATCTGGGAGTATTTGGTGTTTATTATGTACTATTCTTGAAATTGATATTTACTGTTTGTTTCTAGGAGCTGGAGGACATTAAAAAATGTTCACTTTAGATAAGTGCTTTTTTTCTCTGTATAGATTAGCACTTTCATTAGCTTTGTCTCTATTCTCTGCCCAGCTTCCCTTTCCTCTCCTGTTCATTATATTTCTTCTATCTCAGGGCCTTCCTCTGTGGGTGCTGCAGCATGTAGGAGGAATTCCCTTCGTATCTCATTTCAATATGAAGTCTCAGGTCTTTCACTGAGTCAGAAGGTTAACAGTCCTTTTTCTCTATACTTCAGATGTGCAATTCCTAGAGAGTGTTTCAGGGCAAGTAGAGTGTTATTGCTAAATAATATAGTCATTCTTGTTTTAAATGAGAAATATTTCCATCATTTCTGATGAGTGTGTGTGTGTGTGTGTGTGTGTGTGTGTGTGTGTGTGTGTGTAGACATGGGCAGACCCTGAGAGATGAGGCTGCTACCGAGAGGGAAACTACAGCCATCCTGGGGGAGTTTGCACATTTATGCATTTAGGTTTTAAATGCCGTGTTGCATGCTGGGCCTTTTAGGCGTTTGGGATTATGTATAATAGATGACCTGCTTTTACAGGGATGCATGCTATACAGATGTAAATGTTATTATAGCTTTTATATTTTATGTTCTTGTTGAAAGATCATTTTGTCTTTGACTAATACTGCCATTCAATTCTTTCTTGGGGGAGGGTGGCAACGGAGGAGGGGGTTATCTTTAAAAGAGAATATGAACTCGATATTGCACATCATATATTTCTTAAAAGTAATTTGGAATTTTAGGGTCTGGGATTGGGGCTGACTGATACACTGCCGTGATGAGATATAACCCTTAGAAAATAACAGCACCCGCACATGCCTGCATCTGCCCAACCTCATAATTCACTTTCACATTGGATTATGGATGTCTGCGCTCACTGAGTCTATCTTCCCGTTAGGTATTATTTCAGCCCTTTGAGATAATAAGGAAAGTTTAATTGCGTTGTTAATTGATTTTTTGCACAACATTATTACCTTGATTGATTGCAGAGTTGATGAAAATGTTAGACACAGGCAGCGTGGAGTCTCAGCCGGGCAAGGAGCGGGAGCCTTGTGGAGAATAGGTAACCTTGATGTTAAGGGCTATATCCTTCAGATATGTCTTCCCGTGACATATTGATGGCCCTCGAAAAGGGAAAAGCTGATTGTATGCAGAATGCAATCATTAAACCCACTTCAGCTCACTGTTGATTAATTTGTTTTTTCCTGAAGGATCTAGTTATAGGGAAGGCCTCACTTGTACCAACCGCAACCATTTGCTAGGCCCCAGATGGCTTAACCCTCTAGGTGAAGAGAAGGAATGAGGCTGGTGGGGCTGAGGATGAACAGAGGGAGATGTTTGATGCTCACAAGGCATCTTCATCCCCTGGAGAGTGCGCCTTCAACCCTCCAAAAGTATCAGTCTGTTAGTTAAAGTATCTATACCCAGGGACCCTTTGCTTAGGGTATAGGACACAGCCACTATGTCTTGTTTAGCAAGGCTTATTATTCACCTTGCCATGGTATCTATGGATGACATATGACAGGAGTGTTGTTTAAAACTTCTACACGCTTACTCCCATGCTTGGTGACTTGGGGTGTCCCTGGTCTGTCAGTGTTTATGTCTGTCAACTTTCTGTCACCACGACCAGATGCCTGGGACAAATGACAATAAGGCAGATGGCTTGGGAGATTCTATCTATAATCAGACGGCCCTGTTGCTTTTGGACCTGTGGTGAGGTGGTCCACCATGTAAGAGCTTGCAGCACAGCAAACCATGCACCTTACTACAGAGTGGGTACAAAAATAAATAAATAAATACATAAATAAATACATAAATACATAAATAAAAGGGGACAGGTCCCTCTGTCCCCCTCTCCGAGGCTATTCCTACTATAATAACCTCAGAGTATTAGTCAGTTTTTCACTGTGGTGACAGAATACATGAGCAAAATAAGTAAATGGAGACAAGCTTTCTTTTGGTTCATGGTTTCAGTTTATCACAGCAAGAAAGATGTGGCAGAGAGACCCACCCATGCTTACAGATTTTGTCTCCCTTTCCTGGATCTCAGCCTTTGAGATTAGTCAAGGCAGGTAATCTTGACCCATAATGTTCCCTGAGAAAACCCTCACATGTGCTTCTCAACCCCATCCATTGACAGTCAGCCATCATATCTAGCTTCTTCTACTAGGCTCCACTGTGTCCCAAGATCTTGTGCTAGAAAGGCTCATGAGAAACATGTATGATCCAAACCACAGCAAGATGGGCAGCTGTGAGAATCTCTTGGTCACTAATATACTTGCAATTAACTTCTCTCCCTGCCCCGAATGAATCTTTTCCCAGTTATCGCCATTACTGCCATGTTGAGAATCATCTTCATTGTCCCAAAACCCAGGTTGATTGAAAAACCTGATCTTCCTCCTCCTTTCACTCATCTTGATCTATCACTAGATCCAGAAATCCTTTGCTGAGACCTAGGATATGCGATACAGTCACTACAGCTTGTTTAGCAAGGCTTGAGGCTTGGAATACTGGTTTCAGGGGAAGGATTGGCTTTACAAATTCCCTAATGCAATAATTCTAGAAAAACTCTGCATCCTAAGGAGGGTGGGCGGCTTCCCCTGGAGCCCCGTCACTTTAGATGCTTTTCACTTATGGAGCATTCTGTCTTATTTTGCCCTCTCTTCCCTCTATGGCTGTCCCCATTACTCATTTAAACCAATTTTTTAATTGCATGGTATTGTTGGAGGCTGACCAAAAGTTACATCATCTTCCTGGGGTCGTGTGGGCTTCAAAGGCAAGAAGAGAAATGGCTCAGGAACACCCCTACCACACCCCAGCACCACAGAACATCATGGTGACAGCCTCACTTCTCCTGTCTGCCCCACCTCCTCCATTACAAGTCTTTCTTCTCCTCTACTAACCACTGGCGCACAGGGAGTGTAATATCCACAGTCTTGGCCCTCAATTACCGTAATGGCTTATAATGAGATTTTGGCCAAGTAGCAGGTAGCTGGTTATTGCTTCCTGCTCAGCGTGGGCAATGTCTATGCTGTTAATTTGTGTTGCTGAATGTGGCTCAGAGCTGGGCATCAAACTGTCAGAGCCAGATGTATTCTATTAGGCTATACTGGACAATAGGCAATCTTTGTTTTTCCAGTATGGAGGCATGTTAACTTTCCACAGGGTGAATCCTGACAAATAAGAGTCAAACTAATACAAGGGGTAAGATCCTAAGCGATCAAAGTAGTACATTCCAGGGACAGATAACACCTGGCACCACCTACTGTCACTAGTGTTTCTCTGTCTGGGACTGCTCCATTGACAGGAAAAAAAAAATACCCTTCTTAAGATTGCTGGGGAGACTGGTAACTTCATTAAGTTTTAATGAGGCTAGCCCTAATGAAGCCCTTTCTAATGTGCTTTGTATTTACTAGGCTTTCATCTTGAGCAAGAAATAGGGTACAGAAAGTTTCTAGTGCTCTTATGTGCTTCTTTGTCTTGATGTACACACACGTGTACATGCATATAAGCACACACACATAAAAGCATGTGTCAAGAGGGTGGAGGATGGAGAGTTGAAGACATTCAGGAGTACAGTTTGTTAGTGCCTGAGTATTATACTGTGATTCTGCAACAATAGGCTTTTAGACACACACAGAGAGAGCGAGAGGAGAGAGGGGGGAGGAAGGGAGAAAGACGGGGAGGGAGAGAGGTGGGTAGGAGGAAGGGAGAGACAGACCAATATAAGCGTCTTCCAATTAGGTCAAATATCAACAGATTCTCTTTGTTTTTCTTTGAGAGAGGCATTTTTGACTATCCTGGAATTAAGAAAGATTATGGTACCATCTATGTAGAAACAGTGCACTTGGACTCTAATGGGGGGCAAATGGAGTCTGGGCCAATGTGCTCAAAGAGGAGGCCCTTCACATAATTCTTCAGGGGCTCGAATTACAACAAACTCGATTGTTACTGCATTTGCCTAATTTTGTCTGAGAGTTCCATTATCCTCCCCACCTCCACCTCTTTTCTAGAAACTTGTGTTTATTTTCAACAACTCTTTTGATAAATTTCAGCCCAAGGAAGCACACAGAACTGTAGAGAAAGCCCTGCCTCCACCATTTGATGCTAGCCCTCGATAAGAACAGATCTGAAACCCAACTGCGACTGTCTTCTTAAGGGCACAGCCCATACCTCTGTTCAGACCCTGCAGGGGAACCCTACTGCTCAGGGGTGTTCACTGAGGGGCCTGGCAGTTTGGAGGAGGAGCAAAGACTATCCAGAAAGTTGTTTTCCAAATTCCCCCTGCCCTGTACTTCATAAATCATGTTTTACAGGCTCACCCCTAGTCTTACCCCATCCTCTGCTTCCTTCTCCTGTTAATGCAATCAGCCTGCCACTAAAATAAACCACCCCCCAAAAGGGAGAAAGCTTGAATGTCCAAGTACTGAGCAATTTTTTGCTGAAGTTTGAACTAAGACCCTGATACTGTGCTAGACAAGAGCTCTACCTAGCTTCAGTCAGCCACTATTTATCCATTTTAGGTGTCATTTGTTTTCTGGCTGTTCTTAGGAAGCAAATAAAACTTCTATTTACTAGAGTGCAATACAGTAAGACCTTCAATTAGCCAGATTCTTTGTGTCTCCGATTTTAAATATGAATAAAAATCAGGCCATTTACTTTACCAAAGGGCAGAATGGGGAGGAGCCTTTAGGTTGTTCTAAAACAGTCTTTCTTAAAGATTCTGCAATATTACCTGGGAATTTGCCAAAAATAAATCAATTTCTTGGCCTAGATTCAGTAAATTGGAAGTTTGGTGGATTGTTCCTATGCAGGGAAAGTCAGGGAGAACCAATGTCCTCAGACAGGACACCCAACTAACTCTTTGGCATGTCAAATGTGTGGGTTCCAAAGTATCCCTAGCCCATTGTGATCAGTCTACAAATATCAACTAAATAAAACAAGAAATATCAAGGAAACAAATGGCACCTAAAATGGATAAATAGTGGCTGACCATTTAGATATGGGGTGACATCTCAGTGGGAAGCACATGAGGACTCATGTCCCATCTCTTAAGGCCAGCATGATAAAGCCAGGCATGTTGCTATGTAATTATAACCCCAGCCTAGGGATTCCTGGAAACCCAGTGTAGCCTAATGGGTAATCTGTACACTCAAAAAAGGGCTGTTTTAAAAGATATAATAAATTGAAAAATGCCTTCTGACTTCCACCACCAGTTTATACAAATTATTCATTGAACACCTAAGATGTAGCCTGGGCTTTGTGGTGTGTGTGGGAATCTGCTGTCTGAAACCTGGAGTCCGTGCAGAGGAAGGATGCTGTGGTCCTAAGTAGCATTCATTTCTTCACTTCCATCTTACTTCCTGATTATGTCATCCTTACTGGAAACACTCAACTGCAGCCACTCTGGCATATCTAGTGAGACTGCTGCCTTATGGGTGAGGGAGAACCCAAAGTTTCCACTTAATCACGAGTTAATAATCTAATAACTGGACCCAACCTCTCCTTTGTGGCTGGTTGGTCACATGACTGTTCCATTGAGGGAATGCCTGGAAGAAGGGTAGGAGCCCTGTCCTGCTGGCTGAGAGCCTCAGCTGCACTCTGCACTCTGTTGCTTGGGGTGGAGGTGGGGAGAGCAGAACCTAGGAAGTGGTTTCTGTCTTCTTCTTGGGTTGAATCCCTTCACTTATTTTCATACCATACGATTTTAGTTTACAATGCTGTTTTCTGGACGTTAAAACCAGGTTGGGCTTGATATCTGTGGAAGCTGCAAATATCAATGTCTCTTATAGGATGGGAGGTCATTCGGTGGCTCTTCTCAGTGTGGGTGATGACTCTGAACCAGATATTCTGGTAAGGGAAGAAAGACAGTGGTCTTTTAAGCAAGAAAGACCTGCCTTTAAAAAATAAAGAAGCAGCTGCGATTTCTGTGTATTGACCCAATGGTCACTTTAGTCAGAAACAAACAAACAAACAAACAAACAAAAAACCCTTAAAATGTGCTCTCAGACAATGGTAACTCCATGCCAATGGAGGTCACTTTTCTTTGTGGATGCCCATGGTACAAGTGCTTTTTGTTTTCTTTCTCTACGAGAGGAGCCGTCTTTATTAGCTTGCATGCTTCTTTACATTTATTCAGGTAATATTAACAAGCAAAAACTAAAATCAAAAACAAAACCCTGAGCTAAAACTAATCATAGCTGGTAAGGAAAATCAGTCCCTGAAACTGAGGCAAGAGGAACCTAAAGTGTCACAGAGGGGAGGGGGGCCTTTGGTAGCCTCAGTCCCAGATAGCCTTCAGCTCAGATTGCGTAAACATGACATATTGATCATTACAGAATGTGTAATTGGTGACCACAAGCACAGTGTGGCTTTAATGGCCTTCCCTGAATAGTTGCCCTTATTTATTTAAAGGAAGCTATGACTGTTTCCTAACTGCATGCTGCCCTCTAGTGGCTACTATTCTGACTTCAAAAGATGAAGTGGAAAAGATAAATACAGAGAGATTGGGAGTGGTGGAGGGGGTATGACTGTGTCTCTGTCTCCCTTCCTACCTCCTCTCTACTTTTCTTTCACTCTATCTACCTCTCTCTCCCTTTTCCTCTCTTTTCCCCCTCTTCCCCTCCGTCCTTTCCACACACACCGCCCTCCCCGTCGCCCCTGTCTCCTGTCTGAAATATTTCAGTTCTCATGAAACAGAAACATGAAGACTTTGCACATGACCACTGCCCATTTTGAATGACAGCCAGGGTGAAATCCATCTAGGAGCTGCTGGAAAGGCATCTCATGAATCACACTGGATTTGCATCCCATCTTAGCGGGCACTTTGGAATCTAGCCCTTCTCCGATCCAGTATGCCCCTCTTTCTGGCTGATTCTACAGCTCCTGTTTCCCTCTATGAAAAAGGAGGAAAGGATGAGCCTAAGTCTTGTTGGTTGTGATCTTTGAAGCTCTCAGGAGGCCCTTTTACCTGTGAAGAAGATTGAGCAAGTAAATAATACCTTCAAAACATAAGCTATAAAAGCAAAACTTCCTTTCCTGCCTGAAAAAGACTGATGTGTGGTTATTGTCACCTTAGAGGGAGACCAATCAGAACCTGATTTTCCTGCTCTATAAGTGAAGGAATTCCCTGAAAATGAGTGCCCTCAAATCCCATACAGGCTGGAAAGTTCCCTGACACAGTGAAGGAAATACTTTTAAAGGAAAATTTAGCCTTCTGTGTTTTACTAAAGAGTTCAGGGAAGGACAAAGTAATGTGTACAGCTGGGCTTAAGTAAACTGCCCTTTAGGACATCAGCAAGAAGGGTGTCCTCTGCTTTCAGGTTTTACTTGGGACAGAACAGACCTGAGAATGCAAAAGCAAATAAGTAAACAAACAAACAAAAGCAGTAAGATTTACAAACTTATTTCTGAAGAGAGAGGGGACCTGTTCAGACAAGAAAAATGAATTTGGTCTCTTATTTCCACCATGTCTCAGTTTGATTCAAATTTGTGTGTGGAGGTGAGAGATAAAAGAGCTGGTGATGGTGAAAACCAGGAAGGCGTGCATACTCTGGCTCTAAGGGTCTTTCCTGGAGGACCTGCTCCTATTGCAAGCAAAATTGAAAGAACATGTGAGCAAAGGCTCAGGGGCTCTCCTTACCATGACACTTGGTGCACACATGTTCTATGATGTCTAAGAAGGTCTGTAGTATCTTCCACCCGGCCATGATATCCATGGGCTCAAGGAGAGACAGCAGGGACATGACTGGGAGTCTGCTCAATGGACAAGGATGTCTAAGATTTGTATACACAAAGGGAAAACTAGTCTTGCGGTGTAGAAAAAGTGTGTGTGTGTGTGTGTGTGTGTGTGTGTGTGTGTGTATGTGTGTGTGTGTGTGTGTCTTCCTGTCCTCCCCTTCCTAACTCCTTTTCCTCCTGAGATGACAAGCCTCATTTCAACTGCCCTGGGAACCCAGAGCATATTTTCTACAGACTCTGCTTTATCACATGTCAACCTGTCCACTCACTCTCACGCTGAGCTGTCCAGCCTCCCTGGTCTGGAGGCCAGGATGCCTGCCCGTCACAGTCACCTCACTACAGTGAGATTCTTTCCCCCTGGTGCTTTGCGTCCTTCAGATACAGGGTGAGGCTTGACACAACCCAGCATCTGACTGAGCAGGCTTCCCAGTCTCGACTCTCAAGGGATAGTTATGAACCGCCCCTCAGGCCATCTCGCAAGAGTTTGAGCACTGAGGCCAAGCACACGCTTCTCTAAGTTTAATCTGAGAGGCTCTTTGTCTGCATCCTAAGCTTTGAATTAATGGCCATATTGTAAGATCCAACTTTGTGTTCACTGTGTTTACAGAAAGCATCCTGTCACAATCCCATAACTTGAATCTTGTTTTATATCTAGAATGTTCACATTGGGCTCCAGGTGCTAAGGAACAAATAAAAGCTGTCCTTTAATTTATGATAAGCATTTCCAGTAGAAATAATCAGCTTGAGGGAAAACTGAGACCAACCAAACCTTGAATAGAATATGATTTATCAGAGATTAAAAACACTGACCCAAGACTTACATCCCAAGATCTTGAAAGACACACAAATTCATAGAGTGGGGTTAACCTTGGTAGAAATAATGAAGAAATAAAATGAAATCAGCCAGAGATAAACATGGTAAAATGTGACCAAGCTTTCCCAGACAGCTCAACTTCTCCTGTTGTAATTCAGCAACACACAAATTTACTCCAGTAAATGAGGCTCTCTTACCACTAAATGATGGCAGAAAAGACAAGATGGCACTGGGCAATGTTTATAGTTTGCAAAAGCTGGTAAAGGAGTATTACATGGGAATGAAGTCATACTCCTCTGAAAGTAGGAAGGAAAATATTAAGAACAAAGGAAAATATTAAGAACAGAAAATATTTGACATGGTGTTTAAGAAGCAAGTAAGGAGTTAAACTGTCAAAACAGAACTTGCTGTGCATAATTGGCGCTTTCTCAAAGGAAAATTACCAGGCAAGTTTACACATGTTAGTACATGTAAGGCAGAAGCCAAAAATATCCTGGAGGTGAAAATGGCAGTATTCAGTGTCCGCTCCAACACAGTGGCAGGGTCCAGAACAAGCGTACACTAGTACTTCTCAAGAGCTCGTTTGTATAACACTAGAGGACATGACTGGAGCTAGGTCCTGTAGTTAAAAGCCAGCAAGTGACCTTGCAACTGTGGTACCCACGCATCTTCAACTGAAGATGCTGACTATAAACCAAGACATCTGCCTCAAGTCTTGGCCTACTAGTTTGGAAAGGAAGGAAAGGTCACCCATTCCTTTTTGGCTGTCCCCTGGATCAAGTAGAAAGCTTGTTTGAATTCTAAACTGGGATTCAGAGACAAATGGAAGACAAATGTCTAGGCATGGAGGAAGGACTTGGTCTTTCTTCTAGAAAAACTGCTCCCAAGGACCCTTTCCTTTAGTTGTTTTAAAATCTCTCTTCCTGTCACTTTGCTTTGCTTATACTGAACTTTGTGCAGGCCCTGTATGTCTGTCAGCCCCGCTAACTCCCTCTTAGATCCACAGGGGAGCCAGTAACATGTCACACGGCTGAGGTCAGGGTAAACTGTAAGATCGACTGTAAACTGCAGGTGTTTCTTCCTTTTCTAGGTACCACTTGACTCCTATGCAACAAAACAGAGGCCCATGGGGAATGGGAGCATTTCTTTCTGGTACATGCCTTTTAGAGCTCTGAAAGTCAGATAGCATTCACTTTAGTTTTGCTGTGTTTTTGAGGGGGGAAAGATATTGAGAATGAAAATATTGTCAGCATGGAAAAGCAGAGACCTTTCCACCCTGCCTTCCTTTACTAAGGCAGATATTTAAGCTGCCTACTTTTTTTCTTTTAATGTTTGAAATGTAGGAAGATCATATCACAGGTTTAAGAAAAAAGGGTACAGGACCAA
Organism: Montemys delectorum; assembly: GCA_019843815.1. Classification (NCBI taxonomy): domain Eukaryota; kingdom Metazoa; phylum Chordata; class Mammalia; order Rodentia; family Muridae; genus Montemys; species Montemys delectorum. Next base: position 2,695 of record JADRCD010215939.1, on the reverse strand, counting down.
AAATTCCAAATTTGAAACAATCTATTTAAAATGTTTATGCAGATGTATATGTTCAAGTATATGTGTATGTATATGTATGTGCAAATTCTTAAACGTATTTAGCAGGTTGCCATTGCCTAACCTCATCTGTACCACACCCTGTTGCTAGAACTGGGCACTGGATGTAGAGGAGGAAGGATATAGATTTACATAGTGTGTCATGGTTATCTTGTTCTGGAAATTTCCACATTGGCCCAGAGGCACTCTACTGCTACATGTTCTTTCTCAGTTACTGGGCTTTTCTTCCTCTTCAGAACATGCCACCATTTTCTGTCAAGGCCACATCCTACTTTTCTTTTGAGAGATTAGACATCTCTGTTCTGCCATCTTTGTGGCTGTCTAGTAAGCGTCACATGGTCAGTCAGATCATAGTCTCCTTATCACCATGGCACCACACTCATGTTCATGACAAGAAGATTTAAAGTGATTACCACAAGTATCAATAAGGAGTAAGGTTAAGACTTCATTTTTCTATTTCCATGGAGAGTTTGGACTCCCACACAGTACTCTGATTGGTGCTATATTATTGGGATGTGAGTTCATGTATTTTGAGACCTAACTTAGTAAGTTGGTCACAATGGCCATACCTCCGCCATAGGAAATAAGGACCCAATGCCCCTACTTCCTAAAAGTAACATTTAAAAAATACCATGTAGCCTATTTCATAATTCAAAAGGACCTACCATAGTTATCTTTGTCTTCATCTACATGAGAAGACAGGGAGGGTAAGGGACCAATGTACATGGTCAATAGACATGAGGGACAGATAGTAGGAATGAGAAGCCAGGATGGAATCTGTACTGGACTTGTAGAGGAGTATGCCAGGACCCCCTTTTCTGGATAGCAAAGATCACTGAGTCCCCACCCCTGCCCCAGCTATGTCTCCAGAATGGTCCCTGACACTGCAATGGGCATCTAAGAAAAGCCAATTCCCACCCACTAGGCGTGCAAATCTGAATCATCAGAATACTCTGTGCAGAGGGTGGGAACATTGAAAAGATAAAGGACCTCTTTAATACAGATTTTTCCCCATGCATTTTTTTCATAATTATAGCTTTAAGAGCTTATGGTGATGGGAAAAACTGGCTACTTAAGAAAAATTAGGAGTCTCATCTGGCATGAGAGAATTCCCCAGAGGACAGAGCACTGTCGTTTTTCAGAGCCCCCCAATGAAACCCCCACACTGACATCTGCAGATTGGCCTGATGTATGGCCAGCCTGCCTCACTATGGCCAAAGCCTTGTGTTTTAATTAGAAACACTCCACATGCCACTAAATAGGTTGCCTCCCTCCATTTCTGCAACCATAGAGTCTGAAGAGATACAAACAGAATCTGTTGCAGATGTGTCGGAGGCTATGGCCTACTGACTCACCACCACATCCTAAATTCCAACCTCAGAGAGAGAACCTCCCTGGCAAAATACAAAGTGCAAACAAATGGCCCCTTCTGCAGTGTTTCACAGCCTCAGACAGTCAGGCAGTTACTCTAGTTGAGGAAGAAGGTTGTAGTGGGGACAGGAGCTACCCATACGATCAAAACTATGACTTCATAAACGACTTCCTTGATAACTAAAAGTCTTCTGGCCACACGTGGGTTTGTACCCTTCGTAATGTTTATTTGTTTTTGTTTTGAAGCTAGAAAAGTCAAATATTTTGAGTAGTCACCTTCCTACTATGAGCTCCCACCGAGAATGCATGAAGGGTAAGGCTAGCTTAATTTAATCATCTGTGTGTCTCTAGCCTGAGTACCCTCATTCCCTGGCTAGCACCAGCAGCTAGGTTTTATCTGGGGTTGCCAGGCCACCCCTAATATGGAGACAAAGTGTGGAGTAGAGACTGAAGGAAAGGCCATCCAGAGGCTGCCCCACGTAGGGATCCATCCCATATACAGTAACCAAACCCAGACACTATTGTGGATGCCAACAAGTGCTTTCTGACAGGAGCCTGATACAGCTGTCTCCTGAGAGGCCTTGCTAAAGCCTGACAGAGGCAGATGCTCACAGCCATTGGACTGAGCATGGAGTCCCCAATGGAGGAGTTAAAGAAAGGACTGAAGGAGCTGAAGGGATTTGCAACCCCATAGGAAGAACAACAATATCAACCAACCAGACCCCCCTAGATCTACCAGGGACTAAACCACCAACCAAAGAGTACACATGGAGGGACCCATGGCTCCAGGCACATATGTAACAGAGGATGGCCTTGTCAGGCATCAATGGGAGGAGAACTCCTTGGTCCTGTGAAGGCTTGATACCCAAGTGTAGGGGAATGCCAAGGTGAGGAGGCAGGAGTGGGTAGGTGGGTGGGGAAACATCTTCATAGAAGCATGGGAGGGGGAATGGGATAGGGGGTTGGGGGGGGGACCGGGAAAGGGAATAACATTTGAAATGTAAATAAAGAAAATCTCCAATCAAAAAAGGAAAAAAAAAGAGTTTAATGACAGGTCAGGTCAGCCCTCTGATCACCTTAAGTCACTCAGTTATCAATGGGGAAGTGTCATCCCCTGCACAGCTCAGGGTGAGATTGATTTAGGTCATCTGTAGGCCCAGATCCTACAGCTCCTGCAGATCAAGGCTGCCAGGAGCTCCGTGGGCATGGCAAGTTTTAGAAAGATGTGTAGAAGAAACATGCTGGTACTTCAGGAACAGAGGAAAAA